>CAIGRP010111928.1:0-25185 GCA_903798385.1 Fraxinus cuspidata
GATGTTAAAGAGAAAACTAGTTTTGAAAATTTGATGAAGAAGACAATTTTTTGGAATTTGGAGAAGAGGGTTTTCAATTTTAATTTGGGGAAGAATATGGTTTTTAACGTGAATGAATGACCCAATTCATTCTTCAATTTGGTTTTATAAAGAGGTTAAAATGGTCTTTTCATACTTTTAAATAATTATATTTTATTTTATATTAAAAAATTTAGTCAAAGGCTATCTAGACAAATAGAGATTGAGGGTTGGCCATTTCAACTCATTTCCCCAAATTATTTCCTTAAATTCATCAAAACTCATATGAAGTTCACATTGCAAAAACAAAAATGGATAAAAAAAATATGAAAAGTATAAAAGATTAAAGGTAAAATGTGGTACCATGAGCATAAACATCGATGTTTTTCAACCCTGAGATAGCTTTTCTCCTTAACACAATTATGAGAATCTTTCAGAACGGTCGAAAAAGACATTCCGGTTCTTGATTCAGTAATCGGAGCGGAGTTATCAGCAAGAGAAAGGGAACCCCACTTGGGAATGAAGTTATTTTTGGGTGAGAAATTGGAGCATGAAATTTAGAGAGTTTTGAAAAAATGGGTTGTTTGGGTTCTGGGAAATGGCGATGCCAGCAGCAATGGCGATCGTGCATTCGTCGGAGAAAGGGTGGCGGGAGGCGTTGGAGGCCGTGGCTTGGGGGCTGAGAAAACAAGAATGGAAAGCAGAAAAAAAACCATTTTTAGTTAACTGATTTGTGTTTTGACTCTTGAGGTAGTTGTCTGTTGGTTATTGTTTCAGGGAAAATCAAGTGCTAAGCGCGTGGTTTTTGCCGATTAAGCTGGCTCATTAAACGTATTGTCTTCGACTCACAATTCGTAAGAGGGCTGGTTCAGTAATTTGGGTTGTAAGCTATAGCCCAATTAAATCCTAGAACCCAGTGGTTAGGTTATAAGATTAATTAAAGGCCCATAAAGCCCACTGACAAAAACAGGACAAATTAGGCCAATATATGAGTAAATTTCGATCATTTACCCAAAGGGACCTATAAATTTTGAAAGGCCAGAAATTTTAGGCCTGTTAGACTAATCCAACTTCTTTATGACATGGTCCATTTAAGTGCTCTGGGCTGACATAAAGCCCATCAAGAAACGTCCAATTTTTTCCCCGCCGGTCCAAAGTAAGACATTATCAAAGGTTGAACCCCCACCGCCACGTCCCTATAGTATTGTGGAGGAGGTAAATCGCAAGATGTGCCTCAACATGTCAGGGTACAAGAGCTGACATACTGGTGTCCACAAAGAGTCAAATTTCATATCTTGTAAGAGGCATGAATCAAATCATCGCATGGCGGCTGCCAGCTTAGTAAAGACTATCTCACTCTTATCCTTTGAACCACTGAACTATGCTCTGGTGGGCTAGCCATTATCTATATGTCAATATCTCTCTTACACAAAAGATCTATAATTACATTATTATATTAATTTTTATTGCATTTGATCTGTTTTTGGACTGGAATTGTTACAAAATACGATTAAACGGAATATTTACTATCAGAAAGAGGGCAAAAAAATCCGGAATATTTGTTGGAACGATCCGTTCTTATTAGCTTAGTAACAAGGATATTCATTAGATTTCTTGCTTAGTAACTTTATAAAGTTACAAAAGCAAGAATACAGAACGAAATAAAATTATAATATTAATAAACAAAATGAAAGAGAAAATGGGTCATGGTGAATGAAAACACATTTTTAAGTACTATGCATCTAAAAAAAAAATTAAATTATTTTTAAGTACGACTAACATGCTAAAAACCATTTTACCAATTAGATCCTTCTATCTATAATTCTTCCAAAACACATTAAATATTTATTTGGGACAGATCCACATATTTTGACAGTCTCTAAATCGAAATTATTAAATTTAACTAAATTAATTATTGTTTGGACAAACTCGAAAGCATCAAGACGACCTAGGAAATGAAAGATGCCATCATAGACTTGAAAACACATGCTTTTATTGTTTCTCGATTGGTCATAATTTGTACCTTTTCTTTTGTTGTTTTGTCAAATGCACCACAACATAATATTAATTTGTATGTCAATCTTTCACATTTTGTTGGAAAATAGTTGATAAATGTCTTTTTTTTCTTAAAGCTTTGTAAGATGGAATCGTTCCTTCACAATCATAGTCTAAACAGAGAATTAATATCTGAGACAAAGATCAATTACTATGTCGTTAGCTTGAAAAAATTTTGGAACCCATGTTTGAAACTTGTGTCACAAGTGGTAGCCGTAAATCATGGAGGAAGTTTCTAGTCGAGCAATAGGAGGAAAAATATCAACATATGTAAGTGCTTTAGTGTATTACAACGGTGAAAGAAATAGATATTGTTGCTAATCGATAAGAAAGAAAATACTTTACATAGCTTCTATATTTAATCCAGTGAATATAAATTATCATTAACAATTTGAAAGAAGGCCTTCGATGTCAATTATAACATTGAAGGTTGTGTTTAGTGAAGGTGGTGGTTGTGTCAGACGAAAGAAACAAGTTGAAAGAAAATAGATGTAAGACTCTAATGTGTTTGAATGGTTGACAAAATGCAGATTACTGAATAGAAGACCAGATAACTAGTTCAGCTCACCCCAACAAAGACGAATTGATGGGGTGAGGCGAGCCCAAATTTTGTGAAGCGAGCCGACTCGCCCCACAATCGAGCAAGAGCTAGCTCACAATATAGACTGAGTCAAGCAGCTTGGTTCGGCCCATTTAACACCCTGTGAACTTTTAAAGGTAGACAAGCATGTATAATCTCTACTTTTCTTGGCATTGGAGGAAAATTGGTGAGAAATCAATTGGCTGGTACGTATGAGGTCTAGTCGAAATGACATAGCTAAGAAAAGAAAATATGGGTGTGTTTGAACCACATTATTTTGGAAGAATGTATTCTAAAATATTAAATTGGTGGAGAATGTATGGTAAAAGAAAGAAAAGTTATTGTTGTGGTGAAAAATATTATTTTATTGAAGAATGTGTATTTTAAAATGAGTAGAAAAATAAAAATGAAAAAAATTGATGGATACCAAACAGGGCTATATATATATATGATTAGAAACTAAGAAAAGGACATGACTGCCCTCATTTTGATGAATTTGGATGATTCCATGCTCCCATTTGCGGGAATATCTTGGGAAGTAGTTTCTGTCTGCTTCCTTTCCCTCTCTCTCCATTTAAACCCCCTCCCTCTTTTCCCACTTTCTTCTCATAATCCACCTCGTAAAACAACATGTCCATTTCATTCACTTCCACTTCAATCTTTCTCCTCCGATCATCCACCACCACCAATGCCACGCCGTTACGTATTCCGGCCACTACTTTTTTATGTCCTGCCACCACTTCTGGTAAGTTTTGAGCTTTTCTTGGTGTTACAATTCTCCGTATTCCGAGTTCTTCAGAACTTCCAAGAAGAATATACATCATTTCTCTGCATCAGAAGTTCTGTTTATATTTTATTGAATTATGCTGTCAACTCAAGAGCTAATTTTGCTTTCTTGAAGTGGTAAAAAGGTCATCGATCCTGAATTATTTATTTTCATCTACTTCCATGAATCATTTCCTTTGTTTTTTTTTCTTGTTTGATTATTCGAATTAAAAATTATAATTAAACCAAGAATTGTTGTAGGTTTATGGCCCTCCTGGAAACAGGTTACATCTACTTCACTTCTTCAATGCAAAGCTGTGTCCAAACATCGTACCCAGGGTATAATTTTAGAGGATTTTTCGAGAAAAAAAAATACTTTTTTTTACTCCTAGGTTTATGCTATGAAAATATACAAATGCAGGATACATAGATGTGCTTCAAAATGATTTTTCAGTGATAAAGTGGCCAGAAATTGTGGAGGATGACACAGAAAAAGATACTCTCAAGGTGGTTAAATTTAAATTTTGTGGGTTTTTTTTTTTCATTTTTCATTTTTCTTCTTTTGTGCAAAATTTGATTTCGATAGTGAAAAAAATAGGAAACGACGACAGAGGACAGGATCAGGGAACTTGTGGAATCGATACGATGGATGTTATGTTCTATGGAAGATGGAGAAATAAGTGTATCGGCTTATGACACGGCTTGGGTGGCTCTGGTGGAAGATATTGGGGGAAGTGGTGCACCCCAATTCCCCAGCAGCCTTGATTGGATTCTGAACCACCAGCTTGATGATGGTTCATGGGGCGACATAGCCACCTTTACGGCTCATGACAGGATAATTAACACATTAGCATGTGTAGTTGCATTGAGATCATGGAACATGCACCCTGACAAAAGTGAAAAAGGTAACACAATCTTTTGATATAAATCCATTTATTGGAAATGGAACTAATCATTCTATGATCTTTAACTCGTGTATGTAAATTCATTTTTAACTACATATTATTTTAATAAAATATTATTGCACGTAAAACCAAAAGGATTATGCTATACAAACAGGATTTTGTTCACATGGTCAATATAGGTAGATAGTTGATTTGTTAAGTGAAAAAATAATTTTCGGCTTAGCCAATTATAGGGGGCAACTGTCCCCCTATACTGACTCCGTCAACAAATTTCGTGTACTTGGATAATTTTTTTCCAAACCAAAATGTCGCCTTACTTTTTAACCATGTTTTTTTAAAAAAAAAAATCACTTTTACAAAATTTATTCTAAGAAAAAGGGGCTCAAACATGAGCTGATCATGACTAATGTTTCAACCACATAATCATGATGCATATAACTTATATTGAAGACAAAACTAAAATGGCTCTCTCCTCTTTTTATCACCTTAAACTTTTAAATGAGATGCTCCACTATCATAATGTCACGAGACCATATTTTTAATTTTAAAAAATGGATCCAGACATCGTGTGAGGCTGTTATTGCCTATATAACAACTTAATATTGAAGATTAGGCGTTTTATACATATTCCAATTTGATATTGTCTTGAGAATCATGATCATATGCTCGTATAGGCATACAGTGTTTGTATGGTTATTTTTAAGTGATTTTCATGTGATATGTAGGGATAAAATTTATCAGAGAAAATATGGAGAAGCTTGAAAATGAAAATGCTGAGCATTTGCCTATTGGGTTCGAACTAGCATTTCCTTCACTCATTGAAATAGCCAAAAAGCTAGAAATTGATATCCCATATGATTCTCCAGTCTTGAAAGAAATATATGCCAAACGAAGTTTAAAGCTCAAAAGGTACGCATACTTGATAACTTGATAAACAAGTTTAGCATATTTTTCTTCTCTGTATCGAACGCGGTCTGTTGGACTAGAGAAGAATGGATAACATTAAAGAAGAAGAAAAAAGTAAAATTTTGATTCGTTTGTTGGAGTAATGTTATTTATCACCAGTCTAGTCCAGTCTAGTGGGCCTTCTACTTCACTGTACAATGGAGTTCTTATGCATATTATGCCATGTTTGGTTTAGACTAAAATTATTAGTCAAAATCAATAATTAATTTTTATTACATATTTCATAGGATACCAAAAGATATAATGTACAAGGTGCCCACAACAATACTCCATAGCCTGGAAGGAATGCCAGACTTGGAGTGGCAAAAGCTATTAAAACTACAGTCTTCAGATGGGTCATTTCTGTTTTCACCATCCTCCACTGCCTTTGCACTCCAGCAGACTAAAGATGATAATTGCCTCAAATATCTAACAAATGCTGTCAAAAAATGTAACGGTGGAGGTAAAAAAAAGTCGGGTTTGTATAATATTCTTTTGAAAATATTTCCTGTTCGTCTGTACTTATTTTTGTAAGAATTATTCTTATTTTTAGTTCCAAATGTCTATCCTGTGGACTTGTTCGAGCACATTTGGGCCGTAGACCGGTTGCAACGACTAGGAATTTCTAGGTTTTTTCAGAAAGAAATTGAGGGATGTATGGACTACGTTCACAGGTACTACTTTCTAACTTATAAGCAAATTGTTAACTTAACAAAAGCAATTTTGCTTGCTGACATTGAGTTAATAAAAAACCACAAAATTAAGGTATTGGACAAACAAAGGAATCTGCTGGGCAAGAAATTCTGAAGTTCAGGACATCGATGACACGGCAATGGGTTTCAGACTTCTGAGGCTGCACGGATACGAAGTTTCTGCAGGTAATAAATTTGAAAAAAAAAGAAGTAAAAATCTTGTTCATTCTACGATATTCCTGTCCTATTGGCTACTCGAAGAAGAAAATTAAAGTAAAACCATGTTAATTTTTTCCATTTGTATATGACAGATGTATTCAAACACTTTGAGAATGGTGGAGAGTTCTTCTGTTTTGCTGGTCAGTCGAACCAGGCTGTTACAGGAATGTATAATCTGTATAGGGCTTCTCAGGTGATGTTTCCAGGAGAAAACATACTTGCAGAAGCAAAGCAATTCTCAGCCAATTTTTTGCAAGAGAAAAGAGCCAATAATGAGCTGTTGGATAAATGGATTATAACCAAAGACTTACCAGGAGAGGTAAATGCCTTTTAACTTGGCTGATTTGTGTTTTTATTTTTTTTTTGTTGGGGGGTGTTCAGTAGAGTATTAAAGACTGTAGCTACACAGTATTAAAGAACAAAAGAAGTTTAGCTCTGTTTGTTCGGGATTAAAATCTGATTTTAATTCAAATCAAAGTCAAACAATTAATATTAATCACATCTTACATGGGTCCCACAACTTTTCAACCACACTTTTCAAAAACTTATATCAAAATCTACTAAAAATCTAATTTTAATCTCCACCAAACACCCTCTAAATTTAGTGAGTGTTTGATGGAGATTAAAATTAGATTTTTAGTAGATTTTGATATAAATTCTTCAAATGTGTAGTTGAAAAGTTATAGGACCCATAAAAGATGTGGTTAATATTGATTGTTTGACTTTAATTTAAATTAAAATCTGATTTTAATCTGAAACAAACATGACCTTATTATGCCCGTATGCCAAAAATACTTGCAACAACCTTCGAGAGGTATAGACCGCGACTATACATTAATCTCAAAAGGTATATATACAAATGATTTGTTACGTTAGTCGGGTCACACTCCTTTAAACTAGTCCCTCTTTTGGCCTTTATTTTTCTTCAAAATTCATTTTCAACCCTGTATTTTATCAATTTTTAACTATACATTTCATCAATTTTTATTATGAATGTGTTTGATGAATATTATTAAGGAAATAATATATTTTAAATAGTGATATGATAGGAAATATGTGAGTAAAAATTAAGGAAAAGTTATTGATGTGATGAAAAATATTATTTTATTGAAAAATGTGTAGTTGAAAATGAATTTTAAAAAAATATATTTTTAAAAGAATAAGTGTCAAATAGGGGCTAAATCTACAAAAAAATCGAATTTTTAGTAGAACCAATTAGGGGCTAATTTTGTAAATATTATGAACCTAATTTTTATGGATGGTACGTTTCTTGATTTGATACTTCTGGGAGTGTTTCAAGGCAAAAAATTAAAATAAATTAAATTAAATTAATTAAATGTTACAAAGTTTCTAAGAAAAGAAATATTTTCATTTCGTGATCAAAATTTCTTCAATGAAAATAAAGCACGTATTTCTCTAAAAGTTGCATAAACAACCTTCGTTTTGCTTCTATTTGGTGAGAATTAGAATTAAATTTTTAGTAAATTTTCATTAAAATTGGTGAAATGTGTGGTTGAAAAGTTATGAAATTCATAAATTATGTAATTAAAATTAATTTTCGATTTTAACTTAAATTAAAATATAAATTTTAATAGGTACCATAGGCTTTATTACAAACCTCGAATATCCACACAAACATTAATGTTGCAACTTGCATGCCACTTGCCAAAAGCTAGTCTCATCCAAATCCTAGCACCCTAGAAATGACACTATCTACTTGTATTTAAATCATTTTTTTGTGGGTCATTTTAGTACAAGTAACATGAGATTATGACAAAATAACGTTAGGTGGGATATGCACTAGATGTGTCGTGGTACGCCAACTTACCTCGCGTAGAAACAAGATTTTACTTGGAACAATACGGTGGTGAGAATGATGTTTGGATCGGCAAAACCTTGTACAGGTAAGGCAAAACCTTGAACATGTACTTTTCTAAATGAAATAAACTGTATGCTAAATTAATGTAGTTAATTTGTATTCATGTATTTTTCACGTGCACACGTGAGACGTTTATGTATATAGATATATGTACATCTTCACAAAGATACGTCTAATTTTGCACAGTAGTGAAATAATTTGAGACGTAAAACAACTTTTAAGTTGTCGAGTGTTAAATCGGCCGTTTAAACAAAGAAAAAATTATAGAGATGGAGAAAAATCATGTGAGTAACAACATATATTCTATTACGTTAAAAATTAACTTGACATAAGTAAGAATTATACTTATAATTTGTTTTCATGTGTGTTATATTTAGGATGGGATATGTTAACAACAACACGTATCTTGAGTTGGCAAAATTGGACTACAATAACTGCCAGGAATTGCACCAGCTCGAGTGGAGAAGCATTCAGAAGTAAAATTTTAAACCCATTTCCATTTTATATTCAAATAAGTAATTTTTCTTGAAAAAATCTAATTATTTTGGATGTGTAATGTTTTGAAGATGGTATAGTAATTACGATCTTGGAGAGTTCGGAATGAGCGAAAGAAACCTTCTCCTAGCATACTATTTGGCTGCTGCGACTTATTTTGAGCCGGAGAAGTCGAAAGAGCGGCTAGCTTGGGCTAAAACCTCCATTCTAATGGAGGCCATTGCTTCGCACTTTGGCCGGAAACCTATTCACCAAAAAACGTTTATTGATGAGTTTTTACATGGAAACAACCCAAATTATGCAAATGGAAGGAGGTAACTTTTCCCTCATTTACGTCCAAACATTTCATGCTTCTCTAATTTAATTTGTTTATTTAGTATTGTGAAGGCTCGTGAATGGACAATATTTCCCTCGAACGACTCTAAATATACTCTTGATCATATACTCGAAAGCCAAAGCCTATCTCTCAAGAATTAAGCTATTTGTACATATGAACAGAAAGCATTATAGATGATGAGGTGACAACACTGCATTGACTAGTTTAACTTTGTTTTTTTGTCCCAACACTCAATAAAATCTTGCCAATTGACAATCTGTCGAAAAATCGTCAAATTTTTCTGTACATGTAGCATTTCTCATCTCTCAAACCTCCCTCGTCCCAATCCGACCCCACCCCATTCGATGCGTTGGCCCTTTTATATATCTAAATGTATTTGTGAAAAGCCATCTTGAATTGGTAACGTCATTTACTCTGAGTGTTGGCTTTTGATTCACAGGTACAGAACAAGACACAGACTGGTAGACATTCTACTTGGAACCCTAAATCAGCTCTCATTGGATACATTGTTGGCTTATGGAAGAGACATTAATCAACAATTGCATCACGAGGTAAGCCCTTTTCCCAATATGATTTCTTTTGCTCAGCTGTAAAACTTGTTCTTTGTTTTGAATCCAAATTAATTTTATATTAATAAATTTTCAAAATTAAACTTATAATAAAAATTGTTAAATGGATTTGTCGATTATTATATTATGCAAAACCGAAATTTTAATTAGGAATGTGCGCGATATAGTGGTGTGAAACAGGTTGGTCTCTACACAAATCGTTTAGGGCCTACTTGGAGTTTTTTTTTTAACCGATTTTTGGTGGCACCATTTATGAGGTGTTGCGAAAAGTCTATACTTGCTAGTTTTTTTGAAATCGATATTGGATGGTTTAAAAATCACCCAAAATCAATATAGTGTAATTTTAAGCGATTCTTTCAACTCACCAAGTCGATTGATTTTGATTGTTTCTCATATTCTCTTCTAATTTTACTCTTTATAAGATAATTATTTCCAACCAATATATATTGTTCAAAACTAAATTGTAAATGAAAATATATTAACTAAAAAAATATTTATCATTTAAAAAATACTTATAAGTAAAAAATTACTTGTAAGATAAGAAAAATTAAATTATAATTTAAAATTACTTATAATTAAAAATCACTTTTATGAAAAAAAATTGTTATAGAATTAAAATATTACTAATAAGACAAAATTCACATATAAAATATATAAAAAAATCTATTTATAAGTAAAAAATTCAATTAAAGTTATTTAAAAGTATGAAATTAACTTATATTTGTAAAATTTACTTATAAGTAAAAAATATTAACTTAAAATTTTCATTAATTTTTTAAATTAAATATTAACTTATATGTAAAAAAAATTATCTATAAGTAAAATACCACTTATGAGTAAAAAATGCATATAAAAGAAAATTTTATTAAGGGATATATACGTGATTTTATTCTTTTAAAAAACTTTCAGAATCGATGAATAATAAACTCTCAAGCATAGGTTGAAGAGTTTAAAAATCCGCTACTAAAACCACTTAGAACCGATCCGCTCATAAACCTTCAGAACTGGTACTTTAAAAAATGTTCATAATCGGTACGACGAAACTCCCAAGCAGGCCCTTAAGGTCGGGCCGAACCAACCACGGGACAAAAATGTGTTTTTACTTTCTTAATTGTTTCAATAGAAGTTATCTCTCTTATAAATTAATGTTTGTTTTTATTATCTAATTCGATTAGTGGGATAAGTGGATACGGAGCTGGAAAGGAGATGTTGACATGGGCCAAGGTGAAGCAGAGTTATTTTTGTGTACCCTAAACTTGACCAGTGGTCTCAGTAATCGCTGGGCATCGCATGAGTTATTATCATCTCATCATAAATATCAACAACTCTTGGATATCACTAATAGAGTCTGCAACCAACTTCGTCTGTATCAACGCAAAAAGGTGAATGATCAATTTACCAATTGCTCTTGTTTATTCATGTTCAGCACTATTCAACTTTTTTTCCAAACAAAATATTGACATAGTATTATCACGCGGAACAGTTACATGGCACAAATGGCCGCATCAATGGTACCGGAGAAATCACAACCGTCGAAATAGAATCCGACATGCAAGAATTAGTAGAATTAGTGCTTATCAAATCCTCAGATGACATTGATACCAATACTAAGAAAGCATTTCTTAATGTTGCTAGGAGTTTCTACTATGCTGCCTATTCTAGTCCGGGAACTATAAATTTTCATATTGCCAAGGTGCTATTTGAAAGAGTATTGTGAATTTGTGTGTGTATATATTATTTCTTGATATTTATATATATCAGCAATCAGAGTTGGATATTTTCATCTTTTTAACCCAAATCCTTCCTGTCCCTCCTAGTAAAAAACCCACAAGGGAAAAAGAAAAAGGGTAAATTGCAGTGACCGTCCCCGCACTTTACCTCCTTTCGCACTTCTATCCTCAATTTTTATTTCTTGGCACTCATATTTTCAAGAAATAAAGATTGGGATAGAAGTGCAAAAAGAGGTAAACGGTGGGGCCAACAACTGCAATTTACTCAAAGAAAAATATAGAAATAAATAAAACGATTTATGGAGATTGTAGACGCGCCATTCTAAAGAATGCAACAGATGAATAGATGTAGACTTCAATCAATTCAAATTAAAAAGTATATTTTTCAATGATCAATAGTTGTAAATGAGAGTAGACATGTGTGCGCGTCTAAAAGAGCAAACACAATCATTAAAGGATAAAATATAGAAGATTGCATATCTTATCACAAATATATATAATGGAGATTAACATGATCAAGTATTTAGAGATTTGATCAGAACTGATATTCTGTCCACAGTGAGAATGATATATGTTGTTCATCGTCGATGTGACAGCATAACACAGCATGATGTCACATCAATGGTTGGAGGATAAATTTACAAAACAACCGTCACATGACAACACCACATGTTGCCATATCGACGGATGAGTAACATAACTCATGTTCACTATAGATAGGAGATCAATTCTAGAAATTTGATTACTCATTTAAAACAAGCAAGAAAAGGTATCAGAAATATTAAGAGTCAGCACTCTTCTCGTCTTTTCTTCTCAAATTTTGCATTTAGGTGTCGATGATCAAAAAGTATTTGATTTTCAATGTGAACTAATTGATCCCTTACTACGAAATCTTACCTTCAAATATTGAAATTTGAGGACAAAAAATTGGTGCATAATCAAGACAAACAAGGGCAAAGATGGAAAGACAATTATATATTTATTTATTTAATATTATTATTTATTTATTTTGCACTGAGCTAATACATTGATTAAAAAAAATGCACAAAAATTATTTTTTGCTTATGATAAAATTAAACTGAACTTAGGCTCTACTTGACTAAATTCCACGACCGTTCCCTATCTATAACCCCGAAGACAAAGCTCGTGAGGAAACATAAGACATGCCCTATGTAACAACATAGGACTATTCATCAAAAAGAAATTAAAAAAAGGATAGGTACAAACAGACAATGTTATCTAGTCATTTGTACAATTAAATAATGTGATAGCAATCCTAGCGTGGGATTAGAGCTTAGACTCACCATGTGGTGCCTATACAAGGAGTTGATCCAAAAATGGCTAATCTGCTTTAAGTAGCCATGACACTGGGGCCCACAAGTGATAAGAAAGGTTAGAACATCAATGGAATAAACTCCCCTATTGGAATCCACTGTATATTAAGACTCACGTATGTTTCACTACAATCTACGTCACGAATCTTGATAATTCACGAGTCACCACATTAGACTCTATTTGTATATTTGAAAATGTGGACCGCGCATTACAAGACAATATTAAATAAGAAAGAAATTAAAATTCTTTCTATTGTACTGTCATAACGTTATATTGCGTACCAGACATGACTTATCCTTAACTCATGAGTGACTCAATAACGCCACTTGAGTACCTTCGAAGAAAAAGGAAGACCGCTAATATATGGATGTTTTGCCACCTAATATGGGCAATGGAGTGTTGCTTTACAACCTCCACTAATGCTTTTCAACTATAGTGTATGGTTCATATTTGGAATGACACCAAATGCAAGTGCAACTTCTTTTTTTTTGCATTTTCAATCTGTTGTGTAAGCGGCCTACATAAAATATAGAATGGAACCCACATGACCAAATGGTGAAGATCGCATCCATCAAGGCCAAATAAATTGTAACCTTCAGATTCAGGCTATCAATAGCCCACATAACCTTCACCCTATGTGGTGAAAGAAAACCCAATCATTAAGAGTTATAGTCTTCAAACCCATGATGAAAAAAATTATTTACCCATTTAGGATTTATGAACACGTTTGATATGATATGAACAAGACTAAATAAAAGTAAAGAGAAGAAATTTGACAAAATATTTCAATTGTACTGTTTAATACTCTTACATCATAGTCTAACATCCGTTGACAAAATATTTCTTTATTCCTTCAAGATCTATGAAAATGCTTGATACGCTCGACCAGATAACACTAGATAGAAGTAAAGAGAAGAGATGTTTGAGGAATAATTTTAATTGAATTTTTCAGTGCCCTCGAATCCAACGTACCAAAGATATCAATGAAATCTACTTTACTAATCAAAGTATGGATTACAAATCTACATATATTACTCGAAGTTTGACATATTTCAACTTCTCGTCAACCAAGTTCAGCCAAACTTATATACAATAAAAACATCTGGTTGCCTATTATCTCGATGTAATTATTATGCTTGTATCATTTAGTTGGAAATACTTCACAATCTTGTGTACAATGGTAAATATCATGGACAAATTGTAATATATTTATATGATTCCTAGTAATAGTAATACATGTGTGTTCAACCCAGTATTTGCCTCATTTTCTATTTCCATAGCTAGGCTCAAACTCAGTTCAGCCCAGTTTCTAAATTGAATGCACAAAACCAACACACGGATCAATTGGTTGCCCCACTTACGCCTTGGACTGCAAATGAGTGGGCTCATCTTCAATACAGCTTGGGCTCAGCCACAATCCTCAAAACTAAACATGTTCTAAAAGATGATATCAGATAGCTAAACTTTAAGCCCTATTTGGTGTTGATTAGAAGTTGATTAAAATTTTAAGTTAAAATCAATAATTAAATTTAATCATAAATTTTTATAAGACTCACAACTTTTTAATCACGCATTTCATCATTTTTTATTAAAATTTAACTAAAAATCTAATGTTAATCTACACCAATCAAGGGCTAAGAGTACCTAATGAAAGTTGTTAAATGATAAAATGTCCTAAAGATGAACACTATAAAAGAAAAGCTGTTAAGATGAATATTTGATCATATTGTAAATGAAAATATCCGACAACATTAATGGTAACACCAATAGAAAATAAATTTAACTCCCATTTGGTTTAGCTAAAAATTAGATAAAAATTTAAGCGAGAATCAACAATTAATGTTAAATCCACATTTCATGAGATCTGCACTTTTATCAATTTTTCAATCACCTTTAATCAAATTTTTATCAAATTTTACTAAAAATTAGATTTTAAGCTAAACGAAACATGGGCTAAGTGAATTTGGCTTCGATAATTGGGAAATAAATTAAGCTCATTTTTGGTTTAGATAAAAATCAATTTTTTAGTAGATTATGATAAAAATTTGGTAGAAATTGTGATTGAAAAGTTTTAGATCACATGAAATGTGAGATTAAAATTAATTATTAACTTTGACTTGATTTTTAATTCACTTTTTTAGCTAAACCAAATATGGACTAAGCGAACATGACTTAGATAACTGTGCTCGAGGGGAAATATGAGTGAAATTAAGTTGATAATCTATCAATATAATTCAATTTAAAATATTAACAATATGGGAAATTCAATTTGTACATAAGATTTGTACATAAGAGGTTGACATGCATGCGGGCTTCATATGAGAGAAAAAGGAAAAAAAAAAAAAGTGGACCCTCCCATTGTGAGTGTTCCGTCAACGTGTATGTCAGTCATTGATTGTACAAATAGCACGATTCTAACGATATATGCATTCAATATGTTCTAATGGAAATTGAGGACGCAATAGCGTAAAAGAAAACAGAAGAAGAGTTATATTTCATCAATTGAAATGGAGTAATTTTGATCAGATGCATGACAGAACAAGCACGAAAACAGATGTACATTTAATTCTAAAATTGTAGTTACAAATCCTTCTAGCTACGACTCAAGTTTGAATTAAAAGTTTCATAGACCTTGATGATTTTTAATATCATCCACTGTCGATGAAATTCCGGCCGGCAATGGGGAAATCATGTCAAGGACTTCACCATTCTCAGAAACTGCTAATCTTGATTTTTCAATCTGTGCAAAACCTGTCGGATTTAGGCGGGGGAACGGCATTGACAGTGCATGAACCACAATCTTCTTGTTGTGCACCATATCAAAGTTCTTGATCTTCATGTAATTGATCCTCATTGGCGCCAATAGACCGCTGCCGCCGGCGGTGGTGATCACTAGACTCTGCCCTCTCTCCATAGTTGGCAGCTCCGTCCCCTTCGGCAGGCTTACTAAGTCTGCCGCCATCAACAACTTGTTAGGCACGACGTGGAACCCAAGATCCTCCACGTAGGAGTGTGCGCTGCCGCCGGTGAAGATGGAGGAGTCGTCTAGAGCGAAAAGGGTCATGGACTTGAGGTCCGAGAGTTCCGGGTACTTGACCCGCATTGCCAGAGCCAGCACACTGTGTCCACTAATTCGCAGTTTCATCATGGCGTCTTTTAGCATCAGGCGCATCATGAGGAACGCCGCCACAGGCGGCAGGTGTCGGGGGAATGACAGAGAAGTCATTCTTTCAACGCTGCAAGAAAGTGGAGATAAGTGGGAGATGAAACCCTGTATGCCATGGATGATGAGAAGTCCATTGTTGAAGAGGTCTGGCTTGGTGATTTCGACGCCATTGATGAAGATTTTTTTGGTGGCTAAACTGGTGGCGGAGTGGGTGGAAGTGATGGTGAGGCAGCGGTTGGGAGAGAAAGTCTCGATCTTGGTACCGAAGGCTAAAGTGCGGAGAAAATGAAGTGGGTAGAGGCCAGGGAGAGAGTGTTCTTGGAGGAGGAGAGGGATGGAGCAGGAGGGACAAGTGAGAAGGGATGAATCAGTGGTGGCGAAGATGGTGGTGGGGGTGGCAATGGAGAGGTTAGCATCCGCGGTTGCGGAGGAGAGATCCTGGAAACCCAGAGTGGAGAGAATGGTGGCGAAGAGAGAATGCGACGATGGATGGAGAGACGGGGCTAATGCGGCGGTGGAAGTGGTGGAGATGAAAACTGAATTGAGGAGGATGAAGAACAGGGCGGCGGCGCTCGCCATTGGTGATGATGGTGCTGCATGAATTTGGAGAATGACGAGAGGTTTGACTGACAGTTATATGAGAAACTGGAAATCAAGAATCTGTTGTTTTCGTTTATATGACGGAAATGCCCCCTGAAAATTGAATTGTGTTAAGCAAAAGGGTTAAATCCATTTGTGCCCACTAAATTTTAGACGGTTGCCATGGTCAATCAATTTGATTTTATTTCATCACAATCATTCAATTTTATATTTAATGTCACAGGTCACCCAATTTAATTTTGTTTCATCAGGCTGCCCATTTTATACTTTTGTCACTATGACCATCCAATTTCATATAACGTTTTATCATGATCAACCAACTTCTTTTCACTATTTTCATTAGTTTTAGAAGGGGTAAAATTGTAATTTTGCATTATATATATAAAATAAAATTTTTAAAAAATAAAATAATGTTTTTATTTTTTTTTATTTTTTTAAAAATAAGGGGTCGTTCTCTCTGTGTTTCAATTTTGTGTTTTGAGTTTTGAATTCATTTTGTGTTTTTTGTTTTGAGTGTCCATTTTGAGATTTTTGAAAATGTGTTCTTTTTGACATTTTGAAAAATTGTTTTGAAAACGCCGAAAACGCGTTTTGAAAATTTTGACTTGATTATAACTGAAAACACTTAAAACGACAAATTTAAGGTTTTGAGTTTTCTTTATAAATTTTTCACTTGTTTTCAAAAACGCGTTTTTGAAAATGAGAAAGAGAACGCGTTTTCACTGTTTTGGAAAATCGAAAACGAAAAACGGCTTGAAAATTGTAAAGTTTTTATTTTATTTTTAAAACCTTTTTTTAAAATAAGTTTTTATTTTATTTTATTTTATTTTTTAAGGGACACTTTTTAAAAAAGCTTTTATTTTATTTTATTTTTCTAACTAGCCTTTTTTTTAAATAAGTTTTTATTTTATTTTGAATTTTTTTAATAAGTTTTTATTTTGTTTTTTTTTTAAAAAAAAATATTTTATATGTATAATGCAAAATTGTCGTTTCACCAATTTTAAAATTGGTGAAAATAATGAAAAGAAGTTGAGTGGCCATGGTAAATAATATATACAATTGGATGGCCGTGGAGAAACTTTATATGAAATTAGGTGGTCATGGTGAAATAAAATTGGTGGTCAGTGTGACACTAAGTATAAAATTGAGTAGTCATGGTGAAATAAAATCAAACTCGGGGATTGGTGACACTAAATCTAAAGTTGAGTGGTTATTGATGAATTTAGCCTCTGTTTGGGCCACCTTACTTTTTTCATTTTCATTTTTCTACTATCCTTGTTCGGTACACATTATTTTTTTCATTCTCATTTTTTTATTCATTTTCAATCACACATTTTTCAATAAAACAATATTTTCCATCACATCAATAATTTTTCCTTCTTTTTCAACCACACATTCTCTATCGATCTACTGTTTCAAAATACATTCTTTCAAAATAATGTGACTCAAACACACCCTTAACCCGATAGCAAAATGATTTGTATCTATTTATAAACACTTCCTCCAACAAGTCTGCGCAAATTCTTTTAGTGGGTTGTGTATAAAACTTTTGATAAAAATTTTAATAGATTTTGATAAAAGTTAATTAAATATATAGTTTAAAAATAGATAAAAGTTGTATACCATATAAAATGTGGGGTTAAAATTAAAATTCAATTCATTAAAAAGACCAAAATTTTATCAAACAAACACTAAAGCCTATTTGATTCAGCTACAAAGACTAATAAAAATTCAAATCAAAGTCGACAAACAATTGTAACCTTACATTTCATGGAATTCATAATTTTTCAATCACATATTTCATCAATTTTTATAAAAAATTCATCTTTATCGAAACAAGGGCTAAATCTTTTCATATAGCTTGGTCCCCTAAGCTCGTGAAAGGAATTTATAAATTTTCTTGGTGTTGGAAAGCGATTCTTGAAAGAAGTCTTGAAGAAGCAGCCCATTTGGGAGTAAATAAAAACAATAGGTCATTACTTGCAATGATATGCACCGTAACCACTCCCCTTATTTGAGTGAAATAACACGTCAATGATAACAACAGAGCCTTGTTCAACAATTTCTGGACTTATTTACCCAACACAGATTAAAAAAAGGCCAAAATGGGCAAACAAGAAACTTCTCTGGTTATTTTTGAAAAATTAGCATGTAGGCCTGGAGATCCATCTCCGGCACAATCCACCTCTTTAAGTGAGCAAATTCACGACATGACCTTACTCGGCACAATCCACCTCTTTAAGTGAGCAGACTCACGACATGACCTTACTTTACTAACATCTCTAATAAGTTAAATACTACTATAAAAGAAATAAATTTTACGCTGTGTCAGGATTTATTTGCCAAGGAACAATTTGAGGTAGTCTCCATCGACTCTCGATTGCCATGATAAAAGAAGCTTGATCACATGAATCACCATCGAAGAGGAGAGATAAAAGTCAGCTCTTAACATACCTTGTACTTTATAAACATTAAAAATGATTGGAGATTATATTACATTTTTCTACAAGTAGGAAAAAATTGTGTTTTGATAATGACATAACACCAAGAGAAAATGTTTTACAATACAAGATTAGTGAATGAGGGCATGCAAAAACAATATGAGATTCACTTATCACTATGAATTAATTCTTGAACTCTACATTTTCCTTCCTACCTTTCACCTACTTTGAATCAAATTCCCCTTTATTCTTCTCATGGGGTGGTTTCACTCCATTTTTTCCCCATTGAAGAAAATTTGGCGCCGGCTCCGTGCTACCAAAAGAAACCGTATTTTTCTATCCATTTCTATCTTCTTGATTCTTTTTTTAATTGCTTGTGTTCATTCTTATTCATGGTTGCTTCTGTATTTCATCTTGTTTTATCTTTTAAGCACGTGTCTGGTACAATACTAGAGGTGTAAAATGTTCCGACCAAGCCCTGTCCACATGGAACTAGTTGGTACTTGTTTGATTGTGTTCAGTCGAACGAACCAATATTGCCATGAAAAATTACAGTCGAATTTATTACCACTATTTCATAATCTTGTATAGTTACAAGTATCTGTCTAATTAATGTTTTTGTTTTTGTTTTCAGGTGGGGGAATATACATACTGTATGAAGATGTGAAGTCGTGTTCTTGTGAAGATGTGCAAGCTTTATGGACACTGCTGGTGGATTCAGATGCAAATTTTGCACAAATTCATGAAATATGATACATATGGGCACTGTCAAAATGCCAATACTAAATAAGGAGAATCAATGAGAATGTTTTCTTCCCTTTTATATTTTCTCTGTTATTATTTTTTAATTGTCTTCAAGCACATATTGAAATGATGAAAAGTGATCAGACTAGACTGATTTATATTTTCTAAAACCAGTTCTTGGCATGGGTTGTTTAAATTATTGTATTAATCTCTTACCTAATGAAGTCGAGATAGATGTCAATACACGAATATTGCACTTATAGAACTACAAATGAATATCATATTTTTGGCAGTGTTATAGGAGAAGATTATTAAAGCGGAAAAGATAGAGGGAGGAGGAGCAACATCTTATTCTCTTAACGAGAACTTCCGAACTGAAGAAAGTATATAACGTGTTAATGTTGTTATGTTATTCATTCATGTACATTTAAAAATCGCAAGAGAATTAAAAGTGGATATGAGCTTGAACGCGGCATAATTTTATTTAGCACATGTTTGATTTCGATAAAAAATATATTTTAATAGATTTTGATAAAAATTGATGGGATGTGTCGTTCAAAAGTTGTCGCTCTCATAAAATGTATAGTTACATTATTTGTTAATAAAAAAATTTACCCGAACCTAATAGGGACTTACATAATACTATTGGTATATTTCATTCTTGCGCTTTTGTCCCATGCTTGTGTAAATCAAATTTTTTTATTGTTTAAACTGAATGAAATAATGTACAAACTCTGTGATCTAATTTTTTTTTTCTTTAATCTTATTTCATTGTTTATACAAAAATATACCGGGCTCAATTGCTCAAACTTAAGGCCCTTTTAGCCTCTCTGGGCCATGAAGTAAATATCATATGTATTCCATTTTTAGGGCTTGTCGATTTAAAATTAATGTGTAGTCTGTCTGAAACCCGTTTCACATGGTAAAGTAAATTTTGATAAAATGTATGAATTCATAAAATGTGTCGAGAAGAAATGTGTTTTAAAAAATTGAAGTCAAACACTAACATTTTTCTACTTATCGGCACTTAATTTAACTTCTGATTATAAATTGTGAGCATATAATACATGTAGATTATTAGTAAGTTATTTAAATTTTATTTGACGAACTTAAAATCGATAATTCCCAAAATTATTAACTCTTGAGAAAACTACACAAAGGTATCTTTATTGCAAGCATATAATATACAAAGAAACGGTTGGTAATTTTCTCCATATTATCGTGGGATATCCCAAGTGAAACTTCCTTCCTTAACGCAATCCAGTACACCGTACAAACTCAGACACTAGATGGAGAAGAGCTTCTTTACTCTTGACCAAGCCTTGCAGCAGCCGCCATAGAGGCTGAGAGACCATTGGGATGCCTAACTAGGTTCGATTTGTTCCTAATTTGAGCGTTGATTACCCCTTCAACATCTTTCCT
Organism: Fraxinus cuspidata; assembly: GCA_903798385.1. Lineage (NCBI taxonomy): Eukaryota > Viridiplantae > Streptophyta > Magnoliopsida > Lamiales > Oleaceae > Fraxinus > Fraxinus cuspidata. Next base: position 20,898 of record CAIGRP010111928.1, read on the forward strand.
CGTAGCCAGCTTGTCATCACTAAGTTTCTCAGTTGCATCATGCAAATCTTTGAAAAATAAAATTCATAGGCATAGAAATCAAATGTTGAGTGAAAATTGAGTTATGTCTGATTTCGATAAAAAAAATAGATTTTAATAGATTTTGATAAAAGTTAATGGAATGTGTCGTTCAAAAGTTTTCAATCTCATAAAATGTGTAGTTAAAATGATTTGTTAATAAAAAAATTTAGCCAAACCTAATAGGGACTTACATAATAATATCGTTATATTTCATTCTTGCGCTTTTGTCCCATGTTTGTCTAAATCAAATTTATACTAGATTTTGATAAAAAAATAATAATAATAATAACTGAACCAAACATAGACTTAAATTATATTAACGATATATTTTTATTCTTGCACTTTTGCCCCATGTTTGGTATAGATTAAAATTAGATTTTTGCAGATTCTATATAAGTTGATAAAACGTATGATTGAAAAGTTGTGAATTCTATTTATAGTTAATTGTTTACTTTGACTTAAAATTTTTATCAACGTACCCCAAACATGGGCTTAATCCAACTTTTGTTGCAACTTGCAATGGGCCCATTATCTTGGCCCACAATTGGAAACTTCTACTACTAGTCCATTAGGCCCAGTATTATCTAGGTTAGGCCCACAATATTCTGTTATTTCTAAACCCTAGATTTAAAGGCTCGGCAGCCGGTGAACATCCACCCGAAGAAGACGACCACTGAGCGATTCGATCTACTAACTATACCGTAATATTCAAGCCCTCTCTCTCATTCTACATTAATACATACAGATTTAAGTTCCTGTATATGTAGGGTGTGATTGAAAATATTAATGTTTTCTGGTAAAATTACAGGAAAATGGCGGAAAAGGCAGTGACAATTAGAACAAGGAAGTTCATGACCAATCGGCTCCTCTCCAGGAAACAATTTGTGAGTTCTCAGATAGTTATGATCTTTTTTTTTTTTCCTGTTTTAATTTATGGTTAACATCTCTTTTTCATATTGGTTTATTTTGTAGATCATTGACGTGCTACATCCAGGAAGACCCAATGTTTCTAAGGTTTGCTATCTTACTCTAATTATTTTTTCTATAGCGTATTGCTTACTATGCCGGCTTTTATTCTTTCAAGTATTAGGTGTTTCATTTTTTCCAGAATTCCACACGTGCACTTAAACGTATAGGAATGCATTATGCACTATGTCTTCTATCATACATATCTGTCAGAAATTGTATAAATAAGGTCCAATCAGTCTTTAATTTAGTTATTACATGACAATGTGTGTGCTAGGAAATGTGATAATGAAGGGAAATAGATGAATGCCTTTGGTATTCTTGTGTAAATTTTTATTAAAGATACTTTTGATTCCCAATAGCTGTTTTCTGCCCAATATTCTTATTGTACACAGTATACAATGTGGAGTGCATTTCTGTTTTCTTGGTAATTTGAAGTCCATTTGTGTTACGGTTTGTGTCTTACGGGTTTCTGCTATTGTCAAAGGCCGAGCTGAAGGAAAAGCTGGCAAGGATGTATGAAGTTAAAGACCCAAATGCAATCTTTGTTTTCAAGTTCAGGACCCACTTCGGTGGAGGCAAATCTACTGGGTTTGGCTTGATCTACGATTCTGTTGAGAATGCTAAGAAGTACGAGCCAAAATACAGGCTTATCAGGGTAATTTCTTTGCTCCATTGAACTTCTCACTGTTTCTTCCCACACTGATAGTCGTTGCATTAAAGTGCAAATAATAATTTCATTGATTTGCTGTGCTGGTTTATGAATTCTGATTAATAATTTGTAATTGCGACTGTCAAGCTGTTAGCTATACTCTATATGGCCCTTTATTTTATGAAGTTCTTACTCTGTTTGCATGATTATGACCTTTTTCTTTCAATTGGAATATGACCGTTCAGTAATTGTGACTTGCTATGATGTGGATCTTTTTTTCTGCTGTGATAAGCATATCATTCCGGAACAGTTGTTTTATTAACAATGCTTCAAAGAAGATTGGAGGGAAACCCAAGTTACATACTGAAATTTTCTTTCTATATGGATATTATTCCTGAACAGTTTTCTTTTACAGTGATACTTGGAAGAGGTAGGAAATAGATACTCTTAACCTAAATTTGTGCTTTTGATTCTTTTCCACTCTTTCACCCCTATGTAAACATATTTTTGCTGGCCTTTCCTATATCTTTTGTTTGCTAATGGGTATTTGAAGAGAAGGAAAAAATATCTGGCTTGTGATTTTTTTCTGTATCAATTGATCTTTTAAAATCATCCATTTTGTTTGTTGTTTGTATGTTAGATTAATCCGTTGCATGGAAAATCAATATAATTATGATATTTGAATATGGCGGCGTTTATAGTTGATTCTAATCTCTAACGGTTCTGAAGATTTAAGACGCTATATATTTTGAATGTCTTTAAATCTTTGTACTTCTTTATGCAGAATGGTCTTGATACAAAGGTTGAAAAGTCTAGGAAACAATTGAAAGAGAGGAAGAATAGAGCAAAAAAGATCCGTGGTGTGAAGAAGGTAAATATATTTATTTTGTAGAGTTTGTGGAGCGAGTAAAGAACATTGATCAATCTTTTGCAATTGACACTTCTTGAAAGCCTCTTCTTTAAGGCCCGACCATACATTTACATTCTCCCTTCCCTCCCTCCCTCCCTCCCCCCCAGTTTTCTCCTTCAGAAAGGAGAAAAAATCCAATCTTCTCTTACCACGTAGAGGAATGTTACCTTTTCTACCTTTCCAATTCTACATAATTCAGACCAATTTATTCTGATAACAAAACTTAATAATTTTGTTGTGCAGACCAAGGCTGGAGACGCTGCCAAGGCTGGCAAGAAGAAATGAGTTTCTTTGATTTTGAGCTTGCTAGGTTTTCAAATCAAATGCGGTTCGAGGTTCTCGATTCAACTGTTTTCTTTTACTTTAGTTTAGCTTTTTTCCTTAACTTTTATTAAACAGATGCAATTTTTGTGGAATGTGTTTTAACTTATGTTCATTTTATCCAAGAGCTGCTAAGCTAACCTGTTTGAAACATTTTTCCAACTCGAGCGGGCTACAAAATTTAAGGACATCGTTGCTGTGAATTTTAATTTTCTGTACTCATCTTTCCTCTCTACATTATGTAGAGAAATACTCAATCGTTGGTTCCGATTTCATTCCTTTTAATCTTTTAACTTTGTGGTGTTAGTAGTTTGAGTGGATAATTTCCATTCTCAATTCCACGAATGTGAAACACGAAAAATAAACTTGAATTTAATAATAAATGAATAAAAGATTACATTCAAATAAAATATGGAGAAAAAGAAAACTGAAAAAAAAAAGGTAGGTTCAGGTCAGGGACTATTGATTTTCGGTCCATTTATGTAAATACCTCTTATCGGAAATTCACCATTTTCGCACGTCTTTGTAGCATTTTCTTTCCAAGTGTGACATCAGAATATATTAATGGTGACTCACTAAACATCAGGATTTAATTTTGGGTCCAATCCAATCCACTCATATCATTTCATTTGTTTGCTACGTGGCATCGAATTCTAAAGGGGGATCGACTCATCGTTAAATGGATAGTGAGTTTAGTGATTATTAGAGTAGAGTTGTATGTCAAAAGGGTACTAGTGCTTGTCAATAAAATATCGTGAAGAATTCAGTGTAACGTCTTGAAAGGTACAAATCCCTTCGTACATAAATCCTGATCCCAAGTAATGCCACCACAAATATGAACACCCATCCAAGCAATTTCTGTGTCAATGGATGCAAGAGCGAAAATTTTCGTGGCCAAATTTGAAGCTTTTCCATACCTTTCCTTTAACACCTTCAAAGATGGCTCTTTTACTTATTTGTTATGGTGTCTGCTGAGATTTTCTTGTTCAACTAAATTTAAAAAAAAAATAATAATAATAATAAATAAATAAAAGTTTCCTTTCAAGTTTCAAGTGATATATTTCCTCGGCTCAATTAAAAAAGTGAACAATACATAAATAATGTATTTAATTATCACCATTTCAAAATTAAGAATATATGTTTTAAATTTCAAAAATCGGGTTTTCATTAAAATTTATTTATAATTTAATTAATTAATTATATATTTTATTAATAAATATATAAATGTCATAGATCTATACAATTTGGTCACAATCCAATAATTCAAAAATTTTATAGGTCACAGTTCGTTTATCGGTTACGAATTAAAATTTTAAAAGTCACAATTTGTTCATTGGTCACAAACCACAAAATTAATAAGTCACACAACTTATTTTATG
>CAIGRP010111932.1:0-25709 GCA_903798385.1 Fraxinus cuspidata
TATATATATATTATTTTTATTTTTTGATTCGCTTATCATTTGGAGTAATAGGTACCGATTGTTGAACGTTATGCTTCAGAGGTTGTACACTTTTACCAGGCTCCTGTATTATTGTCCACTTCCGCTGCACAATTCAACTTATTCTTAATGAGCTTTGGAGTTTAATTGCTTTTATTATTAGTCTCCTCGTAAAATTTGAAAAAAAGAAGAAGAAGAAGAAGAAGAAGAAGAAAGAATAAAGAGTATATTAGGCTTTTGTTTTTGAAATTTGTAATGCAACAGCAATGAAGTAACCATACGTACACTCAGGAAGTGAAGGTATTTCATTTGGAGCAATAGATTATGCTTTAGAAGTTGTGCACCTGTAATTGGTTATGGAGTAAATTTCTATTACTCCCTGCAACTATTTAATTGACACTTGGATTATTCATCCATGTCTAGGTCCCAATTAAAATAATGGGTCTCAATTACTAGAAATTCTTTCCTATATTCTTGTCCTCAATAATAGGCTTAGCATTTTTTATAGCTCATATTATTAACTGATGAAATCTGACAAAAAAATTAGACAGAGAAATGAACTCCTTTTAGTTATGATGGTGCAAAAAGTAAAATTATGCACCCATCCTTAAAATTACACCTCCATACACATTATGTATAACTATGGGGACATTATCCTTAGGAAGTTAGACCTGGCAGATTTCTTCATAATAAATTTAAATTTTCAGTGTTTCTCCTTGCTCTCTTGAAGCACTCTCCATTTGGTGGCTGATTAAATTGAAATTTTGCGATGAAGACTTAATACTTGTAAAGCATAGTGCTGCTGACTTGTTTGTTTTCATTTGGTTATATGTGTAAAGAAATTTTACACGCGTGAGAAAAGATTGCAGAGCAGGTCAAACTGTACTTTTGATTGTACTTTATTCTTTAGAAGTCTCACCTGGTTCTGGCATTATCAGCACAGAGAGCATCTCATTTTGTGAAAGCAATCAATAGCCACACAACCGCATGAATCTTAAATCTTAGTTGATGATTTATATGCTCTTCTCATTTTTATTTTTATTTTTGTGTGTGTTTAATGTGGATATTAGCAAGTATATAAATATGTGTGTAAGTAAATACATTGGATAGCTAGCTAACTATAAAATTCTTAACATCAAGGTAGATAATTTCTACTTGATTGCCTCAAAAATCTTTGAGAAAAAGACTATTTGTGCCTAATATGTATGCTATGACTGTGATTGATCTTTGCTTGAGATACTTGATCTTAAAATAAGAGAATTGTATGTTACTTGGTTTGATTTATATATAGGCTAGGCTTTTAAAAGTTATTCATATTAGCATTTGAAGCTAATAAAAGATTAGGTGAACTTACATTATTTATAGGCTAGGCTCTCAAAAGTTATTCATATTAGCATTTGAAGCTAATAAAAGATTAGGTGAAATAACATTTCCATGGCAAGTTGGCAACCAAACTGACCTTGATGGGAAAGAGAATATCGCAGTTATTTTTTAATTAGTTTGATCTAGTTATTTCACTTATTTGACTGGTGAATATTGTTTGATACGTCCAAGTTGGCTGCATTTCATGCTGAGTTTTGGTTTTTGAGTGTAACTTGACCGTCTTGTAGAATGCCAACAGCTTAAGCAGAGGAGTGTTTTGTTTTCTTTGATTCTGCAGTAAATTATGTTTCTTTTAGTATATGGGCTTCTGGAAGCTGTATTTGAACCTAAAATTCTAATTTTCTTAGTCATTGATTACCATGAATAATATTTTTGATTGAGAGCAACCTTGTTACAGGATTCTTTGCACGAGGTCAAGTCTGAGTATAGCGTGTATGAGGATATTGCTTTTGGGAAGATTAAAGGTCTGTTCAAAGTTATAATTCATGTTACTTATATTAAATTCACTATCAAAAGCTTTTATGTGAAACCTCTCATTGCCGTCCTAGTTTTTGACCTTTTTCTGTATGATCAATCTTAAGCAGAGGGTCTTCTTGTTGCTGCTTCTCACCCGTTGGTTACAACAGGGGCTGTTCTTGGTTTAGGATTTTTGGGTTTTAAAAGTACGTTTTAAACAGTCAATGCCTTTTCACCTCAGTCTACTAATGCAATTTGTGTTGAATAGCAATAATTTTTGCTCATAATTCTTTCGTTCTCGTTTTTCATGGGACTTCCTTTCATTTTCTTCTGCAGGGCCTAGGCGTTTCTTATACTACAACACAATGCGTCTTTTTATTAGTGAAGAGGTAATGGAGCCACAAAACCTTTTGAATTTGTGGATTGTGTGGATTAAGTACTTCACTGAATTAGATTTCTTGTGATGTGAATAACGGAAAAAAACAGAAATGTGAACTAGCTCTTATATAAAAAAGCAGTTTAATGGATACAGATGCAGTCACTGGGAAAGTTTTTATTGATACTCTAGTAGAATAATAATGTTGATAAAAAGAGGAAAAAGGTGGAAACTTATAGTCGAAGTAGTTTCTTTTTTTATTTGCGTAATGAAGAAAATCTACGTAGCACATAAGTACTGGTCAAGTAAGGAAACATCATGTTAATCAGTAGCGTTGGGTCCAGGCGTTGCTTTCTAGGGCTGATGCTAGAGTCAAGGAGTTGCGGCAATCAATTGATTTTTTGAAGGCGGAAACTGAAAAGTTGGAGGTAATACCTTTTTCAACTGACTGTTTAGTTGACATTGTATATTTTGTATGCCTCATGCTGCAATCCTTTATAGCACTTTGATGAATTTGCTCTTTGCCTCCCTCTCTCAATTGCATCCCCCAAACTGAAAAGAAAACAAGAAGAAGCTGATGATATAATAATAAACAAGGTGAAAGACACAGAAAACACCATTTTTTTTTAATTCCTTTGTATCTTTAACCAGCTCAGGGGTTTGTTGTCGACTGAGCTAGTGGTTATTCGATTGGGAAGATTGTCGTCTACTTTCTCTTAAATTCCCTCTCCCCCTCCACTTCTTGATATAGGGATAACGAATAAATGCTCATTTTTTAAGGGGGCGATGCTTGAAATATTTTGTTAATTTTATATTCCAAGACTAAAAAGAAAATTTTGTCTTTTGTGTCTGAAAAAAATATACTATGCTTGAATTAAGAATGTGGTTTTTCTTCTTTGTCTCTGTGGCCGATATTTGAATCATTGCCGATTGTTGTACAGATGTAAAAATGATCAAAATGGAACACTACAACATGCTTTAATTGTTAGAAGACATAATACAGAGAAGTTGCAAATGTCTTTTTAATGCTTGGAAGAGGGATAAATGGTAACAGCAGTGCATTTTTCCTATTCGTTCCTCCACTCAAACTATAACAGCTAACAGAACACTATACCTTTATGTTTACACCCTTTAACGTTTCCAATTGAACAGAACCGCTGAGAATTGGTTGAAAACATAAAATGATAAAGTGGATGAAGTAGTCTCGAATGGTGGAGACACACTATACTTTTTTCTGACATTAAAACAATTGACTTTAGGTAGCTCTGAAATGTATTTTTCTGGGTTCATCATTTTATACATTGCTCCGTTGTTTATCTCATTTTCCAGTATAAGGTTCTTAGAAGGTTTAAGTTGAAAAAGGCTTTTCTATAGCTACTACCAAGGTGAAAGAAAAATGCAAAACCCAAAGTCCTCTTCTTATGGTTTTTCTCTCTGTATTTCGTTCAAGTAGTGATGGTCGGTACATTCCACCAGAGAGAGAGAGATTGAGGTTTGTCATTATGTACAAGTCACAGCAGATTTTTTGTCACTCGGCCTTTGGGAAATTTGATTTTGATGGTTATTAAAAGGTATCTCCTAGGTACCCCCCCCTAACTGACTCAAATTCATTGTAAAAATGCTTAAATTGTTTTTTTTCTTTCTTTTATTCTTGACTTAATGGTTATCTCTGACCCCTAGTAGAGGATTGTCTCTTTCAACCAACAATATAATGGAAAGTGCAAGCCTAAATTTTCTAACCTTGGGAAGGGATGGAGATCTAGACATCACTAAAATTTTATTAGAATATTTACCTGGGATCACTCGTGCACTCTGTCTTCTATTATGAAGTCGCTTATTTACTTAGTTTTAATCAAATCAGAGAAGTGCGTCTCAAGCTGAAGAAGAGTTGAAACGAGGTAGAACAAAACTCAGGTTTGTGCTCACAGATGAAATGTCATTTACCATTGAACTTCATATAGTTGTCATCTATTTCTTTCATGATTATATTCCTGTTGTTTTTTCCTCATACAGGCAGACAGGAAAGCAAATTCAAAGTGTCATCAACTCTGCATATAAAATAGAAAGACAAGCTGGGGGTACGTAAACGTGTATCTGAGCATCCATGTATTTTTAGACCACTCGTGTCGAGCATTCATTTTTTTTCCTTTCATTTTTTAAATTGTTCCGCATGTAGGGCATGGTATCTGATAGTTTATGTTGTATCAGGCTTGAAGGATGTTCTTAAGGAGCTTCCCAGTAGAGAAGCATCCCGATTTCGTTCACAAGTAAGTCTCTTTCATGTTCCTTACACTCCTTATTATTTAGACTTGGGATGTTTACGCACACATACATGGACCATTTCCATAATTTTGTGGAGTAGGCTTTGCAGCATGATTTAAGCATGAGTTACATGTGATGTTATTGTACATAATTTAATATAGGATTTCATGTTTTAGGAGCCTAGATTTATTCATGGTTTTCATATTTGCGAACAATGTCTAGGGAAAACAGAGACTGTTGCTTCTCTCAGTAAAACTGTGGCATCTTTGCCTGGAGGTCCACCAAAGGCATGAACTTCTGGATGACCTTTTGATTTTTTTTCTTTTTCATCTTTACCTGCAGAAAGAAAAGTTCTATGAGAGGATACTATGTTTTGAATCAAGTAGAAAGAAAGCTAGGATATTCTCTAAACCATTACAATTCATGTATGGATGTTTTAAATATTTGAACAATTGAAGCTGGCGTCTATTAAGGGTAAATTAGGGGATGTACTAGTTAGATGGTTGGAACATGTTTTTACATAGACCTACCTAAAAGGGTCCTATCTATAAGAGTGATGTGGTAAGAAGAGGGAGTAGTCGTTAAGTATCTCCATTCTTTAGATTTTCCGGAAAACTCAGCAATGAACTGGATAGAAGGAAGAAAAAGAGTCGATCAGCTGGCTCCAAGTTTATTGATAACCACGCGTAGTTCGTTTTTGTCGTATTCAATTTGAATAGTGTTATATATGACATTATATTACCAAAAAGCACTTTCTCTTGAAGAAAGTGACCTACATCTAAGCTTAGTGTTGAAAACCGGATATCTGTCTTGTTATTTATTACACTTGCTGAAAATAATTAATTAGTTCTGAAAAAATGGAAACGATCCCAATCTTATTGTTTTGACTGGATTAAGCTGGTACCAGTCTGCAGCATCGCACACGAAGCATATGATAATTTTGTGCACTAGTGATCTCTATTCTTTACAGGAGCTCGAAAAAGATCTAAATTACAAATGAATGTACAGACTAGATTTGTATATTTTTTTTAGAAATTTTTTCGTTCTTATGAATATTCTGCCTTTAGGTTTCTAACCTAGCTAAAGAGGCGAAGCAAGAAAGAAACGCTCTCACCAAGGAAGTCGCGAAGATCAGCAATTATGGGATTTCTGTCTGAATTTCTCCAATTTTGGTTTCATTTCCGTAGATAGAAATTCTATGGTAATAGTTGAATTTGGGTATTGTTTTCTTTTTATTGATTGAGTTGAAAGCTTTAAATCTGAATGTAACTGGAGAGAAATCAATTTGATTATCACAGAGATCATATTGCCCTACCTCTTTCTAAATGACTGATGATTCCGAATAAAGTTATAGCAGGGTTGAATTCCTAAATTTTTTGCACTGTATTTCTTCTCATTATTTAATTTTTTTTGGGTGAATACAAAATATCCAAAAAAAAAATGCTAAAACTCTGATTAATTAATCGATCGTTTTAGTTGATTCCTTTTTTCAGATTATTATTTTCTTATTCCATTTTGATGATTGGTTATCATCAGAACGTGTTTGTGATTTATATCAATTTCGAGAATCGATATAAACTATCACGTGATAATAAATAATATAGAGTTTTATAATAGATAGAGAAATCATTATTGCCGTCAATAGTTTTGCTTGAAATGCTTTTCTATTTAATGATATTTTAAAATTACTTTCGAAGACGAGATGTGGCTGTGTCACTATTTTCCTAATAGTCATCAATGGTTGATTGTAGTCCCTTTTTTTATTTTTATTTTTCTGTCAATGTGTTTGTGACTATTTGATTGAAGTAAAGGTCCGTTTGATTACAAGAATAGAATTTGAGTGGAAAGAAAATGAATTTTAGGGAATTAAATTGTTTAGAACTCGTTGTATTGAGAATTGTCAAATAATTGTGTTTGATTAGTATAATTTTTCACATGAAAAATGTTAAAATTTTGGATCTTTTGTTGTTCGTTTGACTTTATTTTCTATGAAAATTGTCCAATGAAGTGATAGAATTTGTTTCAATTGTAAAAAGAAAAAAAAAAAAAAACCTAGAAAACAATTTTCCCACTAAAGTGGTGGGAAAACCAATATAAGGAAAAGCAAGAAAAGGGGGTCACGTGGGGCTTAAGAAGGAAAACCAATTCCATGAAATTTTTGGCCAATCAAACATGCAATAACTTGAAAAATAGAAAATAATTTCCAACTTCCGTGAACAATAAACTCTATCAAGAGAAATTTGTTACACAGCATATAAGTTGAGTTCGATTATCGAAGTTGATATCGATAAATTTGACGAGAAATTTGTTACACAGCATATAAGTTGAGTTCGATTATCGAAGTTGATATCGATAAATTTGACGATCTTATCGCAAGAGAAATTGAAACGTTGAATTTAAAAACTATGATTAAGATCTTTTCCAATCTCTGAAAAGTTTATGTTCTAATATTTCGATCGAAAGTTAGCATTGTTTATCGAATATTTTCTCTTCAGACATAAAATTATTGGATAAAATAATAAAATTACGAACATGCATAAATTGATGCACATTATATATTGCATAGGATATTTTTAAGAGTAATGCTATTTGTATAAATTGAAGATCCCATATGGTGCGAGTTGTGACAAAAATATACGTTTCACATACAAATTTTTAACAATATTATCATTCTCGTTTACGACCTCACCTTTTACAAAAAAACATTATTCTATTCTTTAAGCCCTATCACGTGAACCACCCCACCCACCACTTACTTTTTTTATTCTTTCCTCACACTTTGGGCCGATGGTAGTTGCCAGTTGGAGAGAAGGCATTGTAATAAAAGCAAGAGAGAGAGAGATCTCCCAAAAAACGAAATGAAAAGTAAGAAACTTTAATGACTTCCTTCCACAATTGAAAAGAGGATTAACATGAAAAAGAAAAATATAAAGTTACATCAAATCTAAAATTTCTCATAAATTTAGGAAAGGGGGGAAAATTAATTAGTGTACTTCAAATTTTTAGTTTACAATCATGAATGATAATCGTGTTGACAATACGTCAACAAATTGTCCAATGACAGCTTGAAAAACTTGCTTTTGCAATCAACATGTTTTGACAAGTCATATATTGTCAATAACATTGTCATTCATAATGATACAAGTAGATTAAAATCACGTTATTTGCACAATCTTATCCGACAATCTTGGTTGACGACTTCATACTTATCAGCATTACATTCATCAATTTGAAAAATTGTTAAAAAACTATTTTTTAAATTAACCGCTCGAATTTTGGCAATACTAAAATTGTCAACAATAATTATCAACAAATGTTGGAGAAATAGCTTAATTAAATATATTAATCCTTCCACATTTCAGTCCTTGTAATGCCGACACGTGTTGTTTCAAATGACGTCATCAAACCTGAAAGTGATGTCATTACATCTCTGCGACTGCTGATGACGGAGGATTTCCTTCTGGCGTTGGAGCTCCAGGACTTTCCGGTGAGAGTTAGAGTGTTGAGTGAGGACGAATGTCGGGCTTGCAGCTGGCCGATACTCGGGCACGAGCCGGCCCGACTTGTACCGAACGCCACAGGCATTGCACAACGTCTTCGGGCCCATCGGCCCGGTCCTCCACTGCGGCGTCTTTTCTGATGAGCAGTGCGTGCATCTACGCGCATTGTCAGCGTTCTCTTTACCTCTGTCAATCAAATTCTCTCTCTGGTTTACATTGTTATTTGGTGGTGATGTAGAGCTCCATGTGGTGTTGCCGGCAGCGGCGGTGGTTGTGGAGGTAAATGATCGGAAGCGTATGCTCCGAGAGCTACCGCGAAATGCTGCTGCGGCGTTGGTAATGGAATTCGCCGGAAAATCTGTGATTGAATCGTCCATATAGTTCGAAAGCCATTCTAGCTCAGCCACGTCATCACTCTAGAAAAAAATAAATAAATAAAAAAAATCAGCTCTATATTGAGTGAAAACTGAAAACTGTAAATCAATATTCATTTGCAGCAAATATTGTATATTCTATAATTGCATTTGCCTATTTAGTGAAATCATGTTTGTTTATTACATGAAGACAGAAGACATCGGGGAAATCGGAGTAGTTAGCCGTAGGTGCATCAAAGCAACCTGCCGCCGCCGCCGCAGAGGAGGAGGCGTGGCATTGGAGGTCAGAATGAGTGGTGGCTGTAGAGGAAGAGAAAATCTCATCATTAGACAAGTCTAGTAGATCATCCATTCCAGGTACATCCATTTCTTACTTAATCTTTACTGCTGTGTGCGTGTGTGTTTTGGGGAGGCGAGTTGACTCAGATTCTGAGTTCTCCAGCCAGTGAGTTTTAGAGAGAGAGATGAAGGGGTTGAAATAGGGTTAAGTACAATGGAAGGACAAATGAAAGGGAGCATAGGAACGTGGGGGGAGTGAATGAGACCATGCAATGTGATGAGGACTGTGCATTCCTCATTATTTTTTACATAAAATCAAATTTTATTTTCCAACTTAAATCGATAAATAAGAATATGAAGTCGAACGTCATTTTTTACGAATCATGTGATAATTTGATGGAAATTTGGACAATTAACGCTTTTAAAGACTGATTGTGTAATTATAATGAAATGTTGAAAATCAACCCGTTAGTTCAAAAAATTGAAAATTGACTTGCTACTAAACAATAAATTGGAGACTAACGACGCAATTTTTTTCTATTAAAAGCTTCACACTTGTATTTCATAGTGATTTGGGAAATGAGTTCAATGAACTTTATGAACAAATTTATATTGAATTTAAGGTTATATAACAAAGTTCGAAGTGATGACTCTCATCATATTGAGGTTCTATGTTGTGCATTTCTCGGCATAAATACCTATTTTCTTCTTTCTACTTTGTTTCTAACCCCCCTTTTTTTTTTTTTTGGAGTGGAGTGTGTTCGGATCAAATCGAATCGGATTGGGGTTGTTGAAGTAAAATATTTAGGGGAAAACTTGGAAGAGACATTATTGAAGCATGTGAGGGGAGTGTGGGTGCAATTTCAAATTGTGATCCCGAAGCAAAATTCTCGGCACGTGCAATGTCATGTGCTCATTCAATAGTAATCCATTAATAAATTCCATGATAATGTTGAAATAATTAGATATTACACTGGGATTTGTTAATGGAAATTTAAAATTAGTCGAAAAAAATATTAATATTTCAAGATGCACGTGAAGTGAGCTGTAAATGCATTTAAAAATTATACTTGAATAACGTTGGAGATGGTAGGAGTGAAGCAAGGTTGTTTTAAGGTTATGTTAATTAATAGTAAATGTTGTTACACACGCCCACCAATCCCGGAGGTGCTAGGGCCGAAAGCTTGTTAACATGTTGTGCTAACTAGGTTGACCTTAAGTGGAGTAAAGACATTAATTGAGTAAATTTGTTCCCTCAACAAAGGCAAATGAATAGTTGATAAAGTCATACTCTTATGAAAATTTCGACTTTAAAAAAGAATGGGGCTTGTACCTGAAATCGACACGGATGAGTAGGTAGAAAATATTTAGGAGTTTGTGACAATTCTCTCTAAGGAAACTCGATAAAATAGCTCCGCAACTTCGAGAAAATGATACTTTTTTCCTTGAAGTTTGGTGACATACTATGATTTATTATAATGAAACTAAACAAAACTGCAGTGACACGAGATTACTCTAAGATTGGATGCTATGTCCTAGGGTAAGGCTGGCAATTCTCTGAGAGTCAGCTGGCTGTATTATAATAAAGAAAAGGTTCTCTTGGTACATTTATGTATAAACAAATACTAATTATTCTCAATTTTCTATTTTCCAACTAATAGGATAAATAAATCCATCTTTTGTGGAGTTGAGTCAAAATATAGACAACTGAAAATAATAGCTATGTTTTGTATGTTAAATCAAGATTAACATAACAATGAAAATCTCAATACAACAAAAAATTTAAAACAATTACAATAATTAAAACAAAACAAAAGAGTAAAATGAAAATGGAACTGTTCATCTTTCCACCCCACCCCACCCCCAACCCAACATATCCTACCCTAAAACCAAAAATCAGAAATCCAGTCACCGCCTTCCATGGAGAAAATTATAATGCTGCACTACCTCCAGAAACAAAGTGAGAGAGAATGCTCGGTAGTGATGTAGGGTAAAATAACGATTATTCTGCAGGCTGGTTTCAACAAATAATTACATGGAGGAACACGAGAAAAACCAAGAAAAACAAAAGAATTCTTTATTATTTCATTCACCATCCGAAATCAGCCCACAATCCGGGCTATATAGCTAAAGAAAATCGTAATTATTGAAATTTTACCAAAAATAGCAAAATCTCAATAATCATACCAAAAGAAAGCACGTAATAAAAGAAACAATATCCCAAAAAGTTGGCTCAAATCAAGTTCATAATCTCTTTTAAAAAGGCAAACGAAATATTACCAAAAAATGAAAAAATAATTAAACTTGGGAATTATGATTGGAAAATAGCGGAATTTGCCCTCAAAATTGATGTGCACCTAGCAAAACTGGGTGAACACAACGTGCGCGTTGAAAATAGCTTTCGAATTGGGGTCATGAGCGCGATTATGATAATTGTAGCCAAAGTTATGGCCAAAATATCAAAATGTGTCCAAAAACTGTCACAATTAGGAAAAGTCGTCGATTACTTGATATTTTTGCACTAATATGCCAACTCATGGCTTGATCTCTCAAAGATACTAGTGTTCGAAATTTCTAGGGCAAAGAAGAATCTGCAGCTGCCTACAAAATCAATCAAAACAACAAAAACAAAAACAAAAAAGTGGAATTTATGTGGAAGGTGGGATATTCGATTCATAGTCCACCCAACTATTAGAATGTATATGATTGGGCCTTTGGTTTTTGAACTTCTCTGATTAAAATAATATTTTTTATTTATTTTAATTATTTTCGAATTTATTTATTTACTGTTCAAATTAGCCAGTAATATAACCGTTGGGCTGTTATTAACAACCCATAAAAATTGTAATCATGCCCGTAAAAATTACAATCATGGTGGAGGCAATTCTGACTTTGTAGCTATTTAAACACATGTTCGCTATTTGAAAAAACACATTAGAAAACGAAATACTTATATACTCTGATTCTTTATGCTTGATATCATTGATATTATTTTTTTGGAGTACATATAAGAGTTCTAAAATTATTTGTGACTGCTGTACAAGTGATTTGATCATTGTATTTTGAGAGTGATGTTCCAAAGAGGTCGCAGCAGTTAACTGCGGGCAATTTCACTTTATATCGTATTGTTACGAGACTCGATTAACCGATAAATTTTATTTTTGATAATTTCATATTCTGCAAGTTCCTGCAACTAGTTATTTTCCAACAAAATTGTTGTCCATCCACGAAGAGTTAGCTACGAGGCAGATAAATGGAATATACCATGAACCCCATACGTCCATCTACTGTCCCTGTCATAACATTTCTTAAGGTGTAATAAAAATCATCCTCATAACTTAATAGCGCGTTTTGATTTGTTGTTTTTAATTTTGCAAACATTGAAAACGTGTTTGGTCTGATGTTTTTTAAAATACATTTTTCAAAAATAAGTTTAAACTTATAACATAAAACTCAAATACATTTTTTGACGCTTTTAGTGAAAATTCTAAAAACACTCAAAATATGAAAAACAAGCTTTTAAATAAAATTTTATTTAACAATTGGATGAATATAACAACCACGTAAGTATTCCATCATCCATGTAGACAGAATGAGAAACGGAATCTGTTTGATGAGTGATGGAAGTGCAATGGACTAAAGTTAAGTGACCACTGAAAAGCTTTCTAAAGTTCTTGAGTAAGTCGTGACAAAACCCAAAGTGAAGTGGGTATTCAAACATTTAATTTTAGGATTTTTGAAATGCAATGCCATTGTACATTCACCTGTTCAAGATTTGGAATGGGTTGGGCCAGAGGGACGTGGTAGGTTGTCTTGTATTGTACGTAAGGTCCAATGTTATGGACTAAACTTGTACGTATTTACTTGAGCGTTAATTAGGCTCATTATGTTAATATAATGAAAACTATGTCCAAACTTTTACTTGATATAAAATTATCAATTATGTTATTCGTACAATCATACTTGACAATAATGGTTAACAATGTCGATATTGTCAAAACTCGGGCCATTGATTTAAAAATAGTTTTTTGAAAGGGATAAATGTGATGTTGAGAAGTATGAGTTTTTAATCAATATTGTCAAACTAGATTGTACGTATAACAAAACATGTGATTTAGCCGTTGTTTGACGGCCATTTTATAAGAAAAAAAATTTAATATTGATTTTTAGGAGAATGTGTGATTCAATAGTAAGAAAAAATTTTGAATTGAAGTATATAATATTTTATTGTATGAATGCATGATTGTAAATGAGTACGTGGACAAATAAATTTTCAAAGAATAGTGGTCAAACAGGGGCTTAGTCCCCTGAGGTAGGAATTTGAGAATCTATGACTTTTTGGATGTCTTCGTTTAAGCGAAGGTACATATGTAAAATGAAATGCAAAGAGAAAAGGTATTTGAAAAATGAGTTAAGTTGATTGGCTTGATGCTCAAGAGAAGCAAAATGAATGTTATATTTAAAAATCAAAGTACGCAATGTACAACATTTTATTTTTATTAAAAAGCAACACAATGTGTCACTTTTTAATATAGATCCGTGATTCACATTTAATAATAATAATAATAATAGATAAAAAATTTATTTTAAAAAGTTCTTATAATCACATTGTAATATCAAATTACACAATTGTGACATTTTTGTTGAAAAGTGACAAAGAATGTAATTTCTAATGCAAAATCTTAATTCTTATCTAGCAATATCATCTCCTCAAATTCGTTGAATGTAACTTAGACATGGAAAACGATTCTGATAATTTTAAAATCTATGCATTAATTGTCTTTTTTTCCATTTACCATTACGATAGATAAGAATAATAATTTTATCTATATCTAAAAAAAAAATTACATATATACATTTTTATCAAATTGACGTAGTCAAGTTATACATTGTGTGACTTTTTAATTAGAAAGTGACGTGCAATGTCAATTTCTTAAACACAAATCTTAGTTCAAATCCAACAAAAAAACAGAAGGGGGTAAGATTTACATATTGATTAAAGAGATATCATAAGAACATTTCAAGCTTAAGCAAAAATGTTCTTTTAGAAAAAGTCGTGTAATCTTTTAATTAAAAAGAGTAACAGTGTATCACTTTCTAATGCAAAACAAATATGATATAACTAGAAAAAATAGCTAACCAAGCAGAATCTTTAAAAAATCAAGCCATCGCCAGAAAGTAAATGCCAACACTAAAGACACTTACTCCAAATATACTGTCAAATTCAGCACCATTCTTACAATATTAATAATCATAACCGAAACCCGTTAGGTGAAAATGAAATTGAAATTGGAGATGAAACTAATATTGAAATTGAACATTTACACTTTTTAAACAAAATTTTGTTTCACATCAAACACGACAATAATAAAAAGGTAAGAATTGTTGGAAAATAATGAGATGATTATTGATGATTATTTAGTATTAACATGATACGTAGATAAGCCTCATCTAATCTAAAAAATTTATTTCATTCCAATTGTAACTCTTATTATGAACCCTATAAATATGAGGCATTGGTTTCCAATAAAAAACACTTGAGTGTTTATAATCTGCAATGAAACATAACATACTCCTGAAAAATTAATAATTTTAAATAATAATTTGTTGGTGCTCCTGAAATTGTACAACATTGTTAATATTCTAAAATATATATATATTTATCCAAAAGTGCATGATATTACAATTTCAATATTTTAGGAGAATATTGATCAATTTCTAGGTAAAAACACGAATTATAATTTTCAATATTCTTATTCTAAAAGAATATTGATAAAATGCCCTTAAAGAAGCAAGCATATAGCCATTGAAGAGCTAATGTTTCAAAATAATAGTCAGTTGTTGTTTATGAAGTTGCACAACATTATAATTATTATTTTAGAAGAACATTACTTGTTCCTGAAGAGTATGAATTATAATTTTCAATATTTTAAAAGAATAATGTCATATTACTTTTGAAAAAGTAATAAATAAATATAACGTGCTCTCGAAATAAAACATTATGATTCTCATTAATATTTTAGTTAGATTTTATTTGTTATAGAAGAACATAATAATATAAAATCTAACAAAAATTATGTATTTACTCTTGATGAACAAATCCTTATATAATTTATTAGTGTAAACAATAATATATTATCTTGAATTGCGTGATATTTTTTTAAAATAAAATACGATTCAAACATTTGAATATTCCAGAAGAATACTGCAAAATTGTTTGAATTCATTAATACAAATCAATATTATTGAAGAATATTGTGTTGCTCTTAAAGAAGTACAATTTTATACTTATTAATATTCTTGAAGAATATTATGTGATTATTGTTGAATTATCAAAATTTAGATATTTCAATGTAAAAATTATATTAATATCGAGACATTTAGATATTTTATAGTTTATTTATATCAATATTCCCGATGAATATTATTTTGAGACTCCAGAATAGTCAATATCGTGTCATATGAAAGAATAAACTTATTAATATTAGTAATTTATCATCACTAAATAAAAAGTTAACTTACAATGTTTGTAATAGTGTTTTTTAATTGGTACATTATGCTAAACTTTAGTAACCATTTTTGATAAATATTGTTTTGAACCAAAAGTTCAATAATTCTTATATTTTATTGTCCAGTTATATTATCATTGGAATAATAATGATGTGAAATTGAGAATTCATATATTTAATGGAGAACCAGAAGATTCTTCAATACAATGAATTCATATATAATATTTGTTCTCTTTATCAAAAATTGATAATCACTAGCTCTAAGAGTGATTAAATTTTCTATATTTCTAAAAGTTAATCACGGTGATAAATGGGGTCCACCATCCTCTATGTTGACCATCTAAATATTATTTGTATCTAATAAATTTGATACATATACTAAATGATTGCATAGTGTTCGCAATCTGAAGTTTGCGATATTATTGCTTAAATTTTTAATTATGAGCATTATTTTCAGATTATGCAATAAAGATGGTATATCTTGTTAATGCTAGTGAACATAAATCTCAACATTTTAATCAATGTTAATTGAGATATCGATAAATGATTCAACACTATTGCTTATTAAATATCTCCAATTAATTTAATTGAGAACAAAATACTTCTCATTTATGTTTAGTGAACGTTATTGCGCGTCATGTCAACATCATAATTCTCCATGTTATAATGACTTATGGTCAGAGTTTAATTTTTCCATCTAATTATTTTGATAGTGCAATGTAAGTAAAATTGATCAACTACAATGCACTGAGATAGAAAGTAAAGAATGTTGCGAATAAATACGTAGTTTAAACCCTTATCTCAAATGAGGTGATATTTTATAATGCAGTGAAAATAATTGTCAATTTGATTGAACAATTCTCTTAGCATTAAAGGGAGAAATTACGAAATTGAAAATAATGTACAAATGCATCATCATTTATACTCTTACAAAAGATCATTCGAACTAGAAGTTCAAAAGATAATTCATTTAGATGCATTTATTAACCAAAAAGATCAATAATATCTCACACATCAGGTTTAAGTGCCCCAACTCAAATTAATGTCCTAAAGGACAATTAGTTAATATGATATTTGATGGCACGTTTGAAACGTGATGATATTCAATTCTAAAATAAAAATTTCCAATCAAGAATGGAGCAATTAGCAAAGACGGTTCCATTAAGGAGGTATATACTCTTAATGAGTATTTAGACTTAATAAATTAGAAAACCTCGAAAAAGGTTTAAGTGCCTGAAATGTTGAAAATTGAGATATTTCAATAAATTATGTCATTATGGAAAAAGAAATAAAGAAGAAAAAGTTGTCGATATCACTTTTGCACATGATGTACTGCATCATATTATGAATAACGAGGAATCAAAATAATGATTGGCCAAATAAAATGTCTCGATCATACAAAAATTGAATTCATTAGAGAATTTTGAAATTTCTGGACGCGATCCTACTAAATTTGAATTTACAAGAAAAACCAAAAATTCCTAACTTTACAGTTTGAACACCTAAAGGTATATACTTATGCGAAATGAAAATAAAAAAAGTAAAGTCGTAATATGAAATGTATAAATCTTTACATAATAAATTTCGCTAAGACTCATATAAAATAGATAATTATCATGTGATGAATGTAATCACAAGTCTTTATTTAATTAGCGTAACAATGCATGAAATTTGATATGAATGTAGTAAATGTGATTATAGACAATTTATCTTATATGTTTTTTATAATATCCTAGAAGGATTTAATATGCCTCAAGCAAAATTCAAACAATATTATCATGAGGAAGAGCGAATACGCATTCCCGTGGCCAATGTTTTGTCCCATTGGATTTTTCTGACAAGGTTTTTAATTAGGCAACTTTTGTAACTTATTCAAAAGAATAATGTCATAATTTTCCATCATTAGGATTTTTTCTAATAATGTTTTAACGAGGTATTGTGTAATGAATGTCCATAACCCACAAGACATTTACCCTCAAAATAATACTTTGATATGCATGAAACTCATGAAGAGATCAATTAGAACTATTTTTCAAATCACCATGTAACTATAGTCATCAAAGATTGATAAAAATTCGTATGAAAACAGCGTTATTTGAAGACATTGGCGTACACAATATCAATATTGAAGACATTGACATATAAGATATGGATCGCTTGATACAAGAATTGAAATCAGAGGGAGTAGTTGTGTTCTTTTTCATTCGATCAAGTTTTGTTCTACTGGATTTTCTTGACAAGATTTTAACGAGACATCATTTATTAATTCAAATTATTTGTACTATTTTTTCATTTGTTGATATTTTTTCCCGTCGGGTTTTACCAAACAATGTTTTAATAAGATAATTATTGTGCAAATAATCATCAAAATGTGAGTGTTGTAAAATAATGAGATAATTATTGATGATTATTTAGTATTATCATTAATCATCAAAAGGCTAGTGTTGTAAAATAATGAGATAATTATTGATAATTATTTAGTATTATCATGATACATGGATAAGTTTTATCTAGCCCAAAAGATCTATTTCATTCTACTTATAACTCTTATTATGAACCCTATAAATTTGGGGCATTGGTTTTCAATAAAACACACTTGAATTTTGATTATCCACTTCTCTCTCTATTTCTCTTTTATTATTTTAATTTCATAACAAGAATTAAATATTAGTATTAGTTCATAATAAACTTGGGCAAAAATGTTCTACTAGAAAAGATCAAATTAGAAAGAGACGTGTGGTTTGATCTTTTAACTGAAAAGTGAGTAAGCAAAAAAGAAATGGCGAACAATTAAAAATCATATCCAAACTTGCTACAAAATCTTCAAAATTAAAATATAATTGTCTATTTTAAATCCAATTGTATTTGTGAATAAGAAGCAAAAGCAAAAGCAAACATGATATTCAAAAAACTCAAATTTATAATTATTTACTGAACAACTTGAATCAAAATTCATTAAATGGATTTGTCTACATGTATATAATTTTATGTGCAAAAGGGTGTTCAAAATAGACTATTAAGAATTCAATTGAAAAAACAGTTTTTTTTTTTTTTCAAATTAATGAACTATCCAGCGTTTACCGTTGGCACGATAACCGGTACACCAAAGGTGCGTCCTTCCCGATCCTCTCGTACTAGGAAAAGGTCCTTTCTAATATATTTTATACATATTCTTTTTCCTTTTTCTTTCCAACCTCTTCCTATATTAAAGCAACATCAGCTTTTCCCAAATAAAAATCAAATAAAAAACTCCCCAATAACCCATGAAACCCCATCTTCAATGGCAAAACGAATTATAGACCCAAAAGGATACATCAGTGGCAGCAACACCATGAATAAATTTTCTAGGCCACAAAGGTAAATATCGTTTTACTGTTTACTATGCCTTAAAATACTAATTTGGTTCAAAGCATTTACTATTTACTATGCCTAAGAAAGAACATGTTCAGCTCGCATGCTTTGAATTGTCCTTAAAAGGAAAACTCATCAACTTCGTACCTCCTTCTTGTTGTGACACAATTGGGATATATTTTTTTTATCATTGAAAATTAAGTCCACGTTTGGTGACCTTTAATTTAATTTAATTTATTTTTTATATTCATTTTTAATCACAAAATAAAATATTATATACGTAAATTCAAAATTTTTTCTTAATTTTGAACCACACATTTTTCAAAAAAATATTATTCAAAACATAGTTTTTCGAATTAAGGACCACCAACGGGGCCTAAATTCTAGTGGGATACAAAGTTCTGTCTAGTTTTATTGACCTTTTAAGAAAGTCTGAAACACTATGATTAATAGAAGAAATTGGATTGAAGTTTAATGTTGAGAATCATATTGATCCACTCAATTATTTGATGTAAGACTCGGAAAGATTTTTGGATCCAATATTTGGATTTGGAGTGTATAAAATATGTTAAAAGGTGCACTTTTTGGAGTCTAGATATCATAAATTTTGTCATTTTTATTTAGCTTTAGTTTGAGTTCCATTTTTAATTAAAAAAGTGTAATAGTATTTTTTGAAGAATATGTAGCAAAAACGTAAGTAAAAATTTAGGATTTAAGTATAAAATTGTTTTATTTAGAGAATGTATGATTAAAAATGAGTTTGCACAAAAATGATTTTTTAGATAACAGGCTCAAACAATGGCTTAATTTTGAAATACGCATGACAAATTACAACACAATAAATTTTATTTTCATAGATTCATGAAATATAATCTTGTACGAGTTCATTTTACAACAAATTACAAAAGAACTTATTATTCTTGAAATAGTTTTATGTATTATGTCGTTTTAATATTTTTTTTCTCTATATAAAATACATTGAAACAAGTTTTCATCTTTCTTTCCCCAAGGAAAGAGAGATGTGAGGTTAGATATGTACTCTTAACCCTCATGCCTTTTGTAATAATGAAGCCCTGCACAGTAAGTAGAAGTAGCTCTTGTTTTGGGAGAACATGGATAAATCGTATGATCTTTACTCTTGTGTTTTTCAACTTTTTACAATTGTTATCGAGATCATATGAACACAAGTATATCGTACGTTTTTACTTTTTCATTTTTCAATTTCTTACTATTGCTCTAGATAACATAATAATTAAGCATTCCTACTGTAACATAATGTTGGACAAAAGTTTTTTTCGATTTCGTGGATATAATGACACCAAAAAATCTACTTTTTTGTGATAGCTTTATTATTGGATTTTATTTGATCCTTTTTCCCAACTATTTATATCAATATTTCAATTGAAATGATTTAAAGTTTGTGATCTTCAATATAAGAAGATAAACGTGTAATCAATCTTATCCAAAAAAAACTTTTATATTTTCTAATTATATATTTAATTAAATAGTCCAAAATCATTTTAGTTTGAAGATTTCTATGAATGTTTTATTTTACTATTAGATTTCCAAAGTGGAACATTTCATCCTTAAGGAATAGCAACAAAATGGCAAATATTTTGAAAACAATCAATATAATAAATTTTAACATTGAGTGCTTGTGTGAAAGTGGTTATTTAAAAATCATTTTTCTCCTCCCATTTTCAATTATACATTCTCCAAAAAAAATCAATTTTTGTTGTAAAACTATAAGATAAATATTGATAATTATGTTATTTTATCAATATGCATAGATAAGATTTATGTCGTTTAGATATTCTATTTCATTTCAACTGTAACCCTCATTTTGAACTCTATAAATTCGAGTCTTGATTATCATTAAAATACACACTTGGATTTTGACTCTCCACTTTTCTCTCTTATCTTTTCACTATATTTCTCTTTTATTTCTTTAATTTTATAACAATTTTCAAGTTTCTCACGTATTGTTTCCGTACATTTTTAACTATGCATTCTAAAAAAAATCACTTGACATGCTAATTTTAAGCCCAAAGGAATAAATAGAAAATAATCTCTAACTGACTTCCAAATTAATAAGTTTGTTTTAATATAAATAAGAAAAGAAATAATTTATTCCAACGTGTGATAAATTAAAAAATTACTTAAAAGTAAAATATAATTTATTTTAAGCTGAAATAAAGAGGATGTATTATTATTCACCAATTTCTCTCCAACTGAAAACGACTGCAAATGAGCAACCTGTGGTCTACCTGTATGTATCTGTATCTATCGTTGACAAGGTACAAATAAATTATTATATAATAGCAATTATAGCACTGAATTCAGCCATAACTCTTCTTCTTCCTCCTCAAAGCTTTCTCTCTCTAAAATTGTTAATTTCTCTCTCTCTTCAAATCTTTACCCTTTTGAGTGAATGATCGCTCTCGATTTGGTTTCATCAAATCCAAGCTTTATCGACAATGGAGACTGTGTGCTGTATGTGCGGCGATGTAGGCTTTTCAGACAAACTCTTCCGCTGCAGCAAATGTCGGAACCGCTTCCAACACCTGTATGCACCCTCCGCCCAACCCCGCCCCATCATTAAACACCTCTTTACGTGCGTCTGTCTGTGTGTGCGTGGATTTTTCTGCATCTTTTTTTATGATCATGATAAGTTTTCTGAGTGATTTATAATTAAATTAGTTAGGCCTGAACACTCGAAAAATTTCACAGGTATTGCAGCAATTATTACAGTGAATTATCAGAGCCTATTCAAGTATGTGATTGGTGTCAAAGTGAGGGAAAAAATTCAAAACATGGTGGTTCTTCTTCTTCATCAAGAAAATCCATGCAGGTAAATAATGATTCAAGATCAACAGGTAACAAAAACAAGCAACATGATCCTGAAGAGGGTTCAGAAAAAGCTGCGAAAAACCCGAGTTCGACATCTTCTCCCCGGCCTACTACGCGCAAATACAAGCTTCTCAAGGATGTAATCTGCTGATCGAACGAATTGAAAAGATCAGCTAGTTGGTTTGAACTCGAAAGTCCTTGTGTTCATATTACAAATGATAGTTTTCTAGTGTTCATTCAAGTGTTGGTAATTAATATACTACTCTCATCTTAAGTCGTTTTTCATGTAGTATAGTTTTGTGTCCTATGTTTTTAGTCACAAGTTGTTACAAATAATGAAACTATGATAATAATTCTCAAAATTTACTAAAGTATTTTGGTTTATCCGTGATCATTGTAATATTTCTAGATTCCATGTGATTACTTTCATAATAGTCGAGCAAGTAGATTATAGAGCAATTTATAAGTGGTCTTTGTCCCGACCTACTATACCTAAAGATGTACATCAATGATAAACACAACTCAACCAAAGAAAAATGGCATAACTTTGCGATAAATGTCTCCAATCCAAGGTACCAAATTTGTGAACACATTTAAGATAAGAAGTTTCAAATTTTTGAAGTGACGTGTAGGTTTCCACATATGGTAGGGTTTCGTCATAGGGTTTTTGTCATTGTTGCGACAAGGTTCTAGATGGACAGTGGAAGCCACACCTCACACAAAGAATTACTTCATTTGTTGAGTGTGTCGAGGAGAAATCAATGCGTTTAAATTCCTTTCGGCCATACATATTCATGGTATCTAAAGCTGCAACCTTTTTCCAGATTCATTGAAAGTATTTAAGAGACTATTCATTATGATTTTGTTATTACTTAAGCAAACAAATTTAAGCCCTTAATTTAGAAAAAAGAAAAATTATGATCCAAGTTTCAATACCTGCCTCTCGAACTGTTAGAGATAAACATGCGTGACATAATTAAATATAGTATTTATCCATGTTGTCAATCTGATTTCTACGTCGAATCAATTGATGGCCTATCTTGACTTAGTTGAAAGAACCATTTTTGTCGAAGAGCCACAAGGTCAGCTCAGAGGTCCAACCCATGGTCCCTTCAATACAGGTTGGAATTCGACAATGAAAGATATTAAATGGAAACATCATCAAGACGTGACAAAGAAAGTACTCCCTCTTGACCTTAACAACGTTACTATGATTAACCGATCAAACAATGTCGTAATGGCATAGGGAACATGCCTAAGCCTAAATATCATCATGACTCTGGATCTTTGTTGCAATCTAACTTTCCAACCTATTAAATCTCATCAAAAGAGTTGTAGCACACAGCCTATGCCGTAGCTTGAAATGACTTGTGATACAAGTTCATGTCCAAAGACCTATATAAAAGAATGTAGGACAAATGAAATAGGATCGAACTGAAAAATGTCTTTATATTCCTACTATACAACCTCCAGCAATATTACCTCCTCGTTCTATTTAAATTCGAGCTATATAATATTGGTACTTTACCTAAATTCATATAAGTCGATCAAAACATTTTTTTGCTATCATGAATAGTATCAAGGAATACAAATATTCTGATTCATGGCACGGTGTCGCCTATTAACGAGAATTTCACTTGTCAGGCAACATTAATTTGGCACACCGAACGACATGATGAAGATAAAATGGATCTCTTTTGTCAGATTAAACTTCATTACTTAACCCCGATACACAAAACCTCTGCTTAGTTTAGATAAATTTAAATTTTTAGTAGATTTTGATAAAAGTTAATAGAATATATGATTGAAAAATTATGGATCCTATAAAATGTATTATTATAATTACTTGCTGACTATGATTTATATTTTTATTCAAATTTTAAGTTAAACCAAACATCAGCAAAAATGGGCTTACATTTATCATTTCCCAAATAACCATTCTACAATGTCAAAAAAGTTTGACATCTTTCCGACATGACATTCCGTCGTTAGATTGTTTTAAAAACAATAAATTTTTACATCCAATCATTTCCCACTATCAACACACTTGTCAACTAGAATGTTAACATTTTCTGACAAAGTAGCTTAATTCTTCATTAATTTTTTTTTTTTTTTTAAAAAAGAGCAAAAACAATATTTGACCCTCATGTGTACCTGTTTTAGAGACCAAGAAAACTCACAATAAATAAGAACTTAAGGCCCAATATAATTACTTCCATGTCTACTCTTTTCTTCGTTTCCAAACTATCATCACAGGCCACATGGTTGCTTGGCTTTTTACACTCTTCAACCATTTCTTTTTCAGCTTGTAAGCAACAACCAAATTAAATATGACTTTAATTTTATTAATTCAACTTCTGATTTCTAAGAAGCCTTATATATTTTTTTAATCAAACCGCACTTTAGTCGAGTATTTATTAATAATAAGGTGGCAAAAGAAAATAAAGAACTTTGAAGGAGACATAAAATCCGATCTCCATTTTCGAAAAAAAAGAGAGAAGAACGTAACCAGACTAAATTACCACGTATAAACGGTAAAAAGACCTCTTATCTCATGCCCTCGTCAAGCTCCTTGTTGTTATGCGCCGTGTAAGATATTTTTTTTAGGGTTCATAGTCACTATCTTCCTTGTACATTGAAACGTGCTAAATCTTGTCCACTCATATTCCATTGGCATCCTCGTCCTCTTAGATGAGGGATTTGAAGAGAGATATTGACTCTAACTATCGTTCATGTTTATCCAAACCAATTATCTCATTAGATGGAGAGTACGAAATCCACCGAACTTTTGACCTCTTTCTCCATCCATTTTATGTACGTCGTTTGAATAAATATAAAGCATTTTTCTTATATATGAATGATCTTATTTGATCAAATTGGATTCCAAATCCGCATGTAAAAGTGGGTTATGGCCCCTTTTTTACTTCTTGTAGAATTGCAGAAGTTATCTTGTGTTAGTTTTGTCGGAAAATAATTATATCGTTAATTGATTTAAGCATAATAACGTCATGCACAATGAATGCTATAAAATGTTAATGGTCGAGGTAAGAGCTCGACTCTTTCTCCTTAAAACGATATTGCCCAGCACTGATGCCGACGGTATTCCGGCATTCGTCTCCCAAAATATAACTACCTCGACTTGTAATAGTAACATTACAAATTACAAGATCCGACGAACCTACTCATGTTTTGATCTCTCTAAAAATTGGAGGACTACACTAAAATAATTTTTCGAGGTCGGATTGTAAAATATGAATAATGAAGGGACGAATGAATACTTTCAGAAGAAGAATAAAATTAGAATTGATTTGGAGTGAATGAAAACCGGGGTATGAGGGCCTATTTATAGAAGTTGAAAGGTTGTGTGTAAAAGACACAACAGCCAAAAACCGCGTGTAGGCTTTGGCCAAACCTAATAGCATGTAGGTTTTCTCACATTCAAAAACTATTGGTACCCCTTTGAGCCCAAACCCAAATCTCAAATTTGAGCAATATAAAGCGGTTTATATTCTTGTAGCTTTCCTATGTGGGATTGACACTTTTTCAATTTCTCACCAATTTATTTCAACTTCGAGTGGTCATCTTTTGACCTTAATTCTCATTCACCCTAAATTGATTTTTAGAAAATAAATACATTACATTAATATACTAATTGAGTAGAATGCACTCGGCCAAAGAAATATTTTGTCCAACTAACATGATCCACTAAAATAATTAGTCAAAAGTTGGTCAAACCAATTAATAAAAACCATTTTTTTCAACACGTTTTCTATATAAAAAAAATTAATTAGACAAAATACTTTAAGAAAATTATTATAATATGTTTAAAAAGTAATTTCTTAATCTCAAAAGTACCTCATGACTTTTCAAGTCTTGCGAATGGAATCCTTAAAAGTTTAAATAGTCAAATATGAAACTTATAAATCACATTAAATTTTGTGCCAAACCTTTTCACATAATATTAATTAGATCATTAATTCAATTATTTATTAATTGGAGCATCAAAGTAATGACTATATTATGTCCTTGAAGCAAATGCTTCCCACGTAGTGGTGTATTCTATTTGTTCGTTCCATCTACTTCGTCCTAATTTATTATTTCATCTTCTTCACGTGCAGAATCTTTAATCTCACTGTTTGCGCACGTGTTTGCCCTATAAGTCAAATTGATTTATAAATAATTTTATTTTAAATCTATTTTTGATGTTGTAACGAAAACAACTTCGGTGTTCTCCCTGACGTGGATGGTGTTCCGATTGCTTTGATGACTGAGTGCTACCTGCAAGATGAGGTCGGGGCTTTTTCCCCCGTTGTACCTCTGGCGTGGGAATCAATAATATGTTCAAAAATTG
>CAIGRP010111938.1:0-16344 GCA_903798385.1 Fraxinus cuspidata
AGATAAATTATTTTCTTTTTAAAAACACCACATTGGATTAGTGCTATCAATTTGGTTCGATGGCCACCGAGCTTGAGCCAGCCCGTGTAGCTCGACGAGCCACACGGGCTATTTTCGGCCTGTGACAAGCCTAGCCTTAAAAAAATATTATTAATAGCTAGTTTTACAGGCAGCTAAAAAGTCTGAATCATTTTAATTGAGTCAACCCTAACTTCGAATTTCAGCTCACGAGCTCGCTCGACTCGTCAAAATGACAAATCCCTACATTGGATCGGTGTCTTAAAATTAACTATAAATAAATAACGATTATGCTACATGTATATCACAACTTATAGATTTATTTATCAACAGATGATGTGTTGAGATTTGATTGGATCAAAATCTCATCAACCAAAGAATTAAAAAAAAAAACCCCTCTTTCTTTTTAACAAATCATCAATCTGATTAGATAAATGGTGATGTATAAAAAGTATTTTTCAATCAATAAATAAATAATCATTTTCTAGATTTATTACATGAACCTAATTAATATTTAATTACATAACTTCTCAATTTTAAAAAAATCACAACTCGATTGCTATTCGTTTTAACAAGAAAAGTAACAAAAAAAAGTTGATTTTTTCATTTTGAATAATCAATTCTCAAAGCCATCAATTAGTGCTCATTGAAGTGTTCCTTTTTCGCAATTAGAAAAAGTGTCACCAATGGCGACCTTTGATTAAAATAAGTTATGATGAATAGAGAATATCTCTATAGCAAAACAATGTGACAAGTAACCAACATAACTACCACTCCAAGGATACCTTGAAACTTTCGGTTTGATGTGGCCCTTAAGCGAGTGACATATGGCGCCAACGTTCGAGTGGTTGGTCCCCGCTACCTTTCTTTAGGGTTCCACCACATAAACCTCAGCTTGG
This sequence comes from Fraxinus cuspidata, assembly GCA_903798385.1. Classification (NCBI taxonomy): domain Eukaryota; kingdom Viridiplantae; phylum Streptophyta; class Magnoliopsida; order Lamiales; family Oleaceae; genus Fraxinus; species Fraxinus cuspidata. The sequence continues at coordinate 918 of CAIGRP010111938.1, forward strand.
TTTATCAGATTTTGCACAATTATTTGGGTTTCTATCACCGATCAACTCAGCTGTATTTTTCTCACTCCACAAACCTTGGCACCTACCTTTTTTCTTTAATTCTTTCCTCTTTGTTTTTGGAATCCATATTCTGGATTTGTTAAAACTGTTCGTTTAGGAGAGACTATCTGAAGTTTAAAATGATTTTTTTTTAAATATGTGTGATTGAAAAAATAAAAATGTTATAAAATTAAAGGATTAAAAGAAAAATATAAAGAATAAATAGAGAGAAAAATAGATAGTCAAAATTTAAGTGTGTATTTTATTGAGAATTAAGACTCGTATTTATAGGGTTCAAGATTAGAATTACAATTCGAATGAAATACACTCTCTAAACTAGATAAAACTTATCTATGCATATTGATAAAACTATATAATCATCAATATTTATCTTATAGTTTTACAACACTCCCATTTTGATAATTATTTGTACAATAATAATCTCTTCGAAAATCGTTTGACAAAAATTTGATGGGACAAAAATGCCAACAAATAAAAAGAGTACAAATAATTTGGAATAATAAACTACTACCTCGTCAAATCTGTCAAGAAAATTCAATGGGACAAAACTTGATGGAAGGAAAAAAAAGAGTACATTCGCTACCCTAATTTTATTTCTTGTATCATGTCAATATCTTCAAGAAAATTCATTGGGACAAAACTTGATGACTTCAGTAACATGATGATACAAAAAATAGCTCTTGTCGATTTCTTCGGGAGTTTCATACATATCAGAGTATTATTTTGTTGGTAAATGTCTTATATTTTATGGACGTTTATTATATAAAGAATATGCCTCGTTAAAGCCTTATTAGGAAAAATCTCGTGGGAAAAATAATATATTATTCTTTTGAATAGCTACACAAGTTGCCTCATTAAAAACTTTGCCAAAAAATCAAATGGAACAAAACATTGGTCAGAGGAAAAAGAGTACAACGCGTATTCTCCCCCTCATGATAATAGAACTTGAATTATATGGTTCACGTATAAAAGATAGTATTAAAACCTTACAAGATAAGTTGATTATAATCAAATTTATTATATGCATATAAAAATTGCATGCATTGTCAAACTAATAAAATAGAGACTTGTGATTACATCCACCACATGATAATTTATTTATTTATGAAAGTTTTCGTGAAACTCATTATGTAAAGAGTTGTACATTTCGTATTACGACTTTATTTTTTCTATTTTCATTTCGCAGAAGTTTACACTTTTAAATGTTCGAACTGTAAATTCAGAAACTTTAAATTTCTCTAGTAGGTTTAATTTTATAAAGACCGTGTCCAGAAACATTAGTTTTTTCTACTAAATTCAATTTTAGTATGATCGCGTCATTTTATTTGCCAATCATTATTTCGATCGATATATTTCAATGAATTTATTTTGATTCAAGAGTATATGCCTCCTTAATCATCTTCTAGGATTTTAATATTTCAGGTACTTGAACATCTTCTAGGATTTTAAAACTTCTTATGTCTAAATACTCATCAAGAGTATATGCCTCCTTAATCATCTCTGTTAATTGCTCCATTTTCGTTTGGAGATTTTTATATTAGAATCGAATATCATCACGTTTCAGCACGTGCCATCAAATATCGTATTAACTAATTGTCCTTGAAGACGTTAATTCGAGTTGGAGCATTTAAAGATGATGTGTAAGATATTATTCATCTATTTGGTCAATAAATACATGTAAATGAATTATCTTTCAAACTTCTGGTTCAAATTATCTTTTGCAATGATTTAAATAATGATGCATTTGTACATTATTTCCAACTTCTTAATTTCTATCCATAATGCTGAAGGAATTGTCCAGTCAAATTGGCAATCAACAAATCGCTTTATAAAATATCATCTGTTATGGCTTGAGGTATTGTATGAGGGTTCAAATTACTCATTTATCTCAACATTCTTTATTTTCCATCTCAGTGTATGGTGGTAGGTTAATTTTATATATACTGCACTATCAAAATAATTAAATGAAAAAAAATTAGGCTTTGATCATAAGCCAATTATAATATAGAGAATTATTGCGTTGGCATGATGCACAATAGATTTTCCTAAACAAAAATGAGAAGTACTATGTTCTCAATTAAATTAATTTGAAGGGTTTAACTGGTAATAATGTTAAACTATTTATCAATATATCAAGTAGCACTTATCAAAATGTTGAGATTTAGTATTATTAGCATTTACAAAACATACCGTATTGAATGTATAATTTGAAAATCATGCTTATAATTGAAATTTGAGCAATAATTTCGCAAACTTCCGGTTGCGAATACCATGCAATCATCTTGTATATGTATCAAATATATTAGATACAATTAATATCTAAATGGTCAACATGGAGGGTAATGAGACACATTCATCACTTGATTAATTTTCGAAAATATAGGGAATTCAATTCATATTTTAGCTAGTAATGATCAATTTCGATAAAGAGAACAAATATTATATAAAAGTTTATTGTATTGAAGAATCTTTGATTCTTTATTGAATGTTTGAATTCTCCATTTCCCATCATTATTATCAGTGATGGTCAAACTGGACATGTCAAACAATAACATATAAGAGTTATTGAACTTCTGGTTCAAAACAATATTTATCAAAATGGTCACTAAAATTTAGTATAGTGTACCAATTAAAAAACACTATTGCAAACTTTGTAGAATTATTTTTTATTTAGTGGAGAATAAATTAATAGCAATAGTAAGTTTATCCCTTCATATCACACAATATTGACCATTTTGAAGTCCCAAAATAATATTTTTTAGGAATATTGATATAAGTAAACTATTGCTCCAGAAGAAATTTAATTAAAATTGTGATTCTCCGAAAATAACCATATAATATTTTTCAAAAATATTATAAATATAAAATTGTACTTCCTTCAGAGCAATACAATATTATTTAAAATATTAATTTGTATTAATTGATTCAAATGATTTTACAATATTCTTCTAGAATATTCAAATGTTTGAGTCGTGCTTCGTTCTAGAATAACAATAATTTGATGCCTTCAAGAGTAATAACATATTATTATTTAGAGTAATAAATTATGTAATGATTTACTTTAGGAGTAAAATCATAATATATGTTAGATTTTATATTATTATACTATTCAAGAGCAAGAAAATCTAACTAGAAAATTAATGGGAGTTATAATGTGTTACTTCGAAAGCACGTTATATTTTACTATAATTACTTCTTTAAGAGCAAAATGTTAATATTTTGTTGAAATTTTGAAAATTATAATTCATACTGTTCAGAAACAAGTATTATTCTTTTGAAATATTAATTATAATGTTGTGCAACTTTAGGGATAACAACGAACTATTATTTCGAAACATTAACTCTGCAAGAGCCATATATTTACTTCTTTAAGAGCAATATATCAATATTTGTCTGAAATATTGAAATTATAATATCATACTCTTCTGGAGCAATTAATATTCTTTTAGAATATTAACAATGTTGTACTATTTCAGGAGCACCAACAAACAATTATTTAAAAATATTAACTCTTTAGGAATATATTTTATAGTAGAATATTAATTATTTGCAAAATTGTGATTCTTCAAGAGCAACAACATAATCAATTTAAAGTTTATAAAAGAATATTAAAAAATATCACGTTATGATAGAATAATAACAAATTATATATATATCAATATCATAAATAATATTTAATCACTATATACAATAATATACTTTTTTTCTTACGAAGATAATAATCTACATCATCAATTCCCCCACATAATCACAAGATAATGTTCACTTTAATTTAATATACAAGTAAAACTACTATAAAACATTACTTCTAATAATTGACGTACATAATGAGATGTAAAGAAATTCAATGGAATACGCATCTTAACAATTACTTACATATTAATTTTTCTACACTAACCCCGTGCAACTAGATTTTAATTGAGGAAAAAAAATTATTATCTTACAAGACATACATACAAATTCCGTTATAATATTCAAGTAAACAAAAAACATATGGGATTTTCAAAATTGAGTGCTGAGTTAGGAATTTGAGTGCAAAGAGTTTCAATCACTAATTTTTTCTAAGAAAAAAATAGTAATTAGATAAAAGCGTTCATTCTGATAACGTGTTATAAAATTAAAGAAATAAAAGAGAAAATAGAAAGAATAACTAGAAAGAAAAATAGAGAGTCAAAACTCAAGTGTGCGTTGTATTGGAAATCAAGACCCGTATTTTATAGGGTTCAAAATAAGAGTTACAATTGGAATGAAATTGACTTTCTAAACTAGATAAAACTTATTTAGGCCCCGTTTGATTCACATTATTGTAGAATGAGAATGAAAAATAGTGCCGTTATTGAGCCTCACATAAGAGATAGAAATTTAAAATTGATGATTTGATGTGATGGATAACGGTCATATTTTTCATTTTTATGGATTAGAAATGGGTACCAAACAAGGGCTTATGTGTGTTGATAAGACTACATAATATTCAATTTATCTTATAGTTTTACAACATGATATGTTATATATTCACGTACAAAATTATTTGATTGAAATAATGTATATTTGAAAATGAGTTGATAGCAAAATATTTTAAATAAATTGTGTCAATCAAATGTTAAATATTTCAACAGATACAATAGTGAAGCTTAGTGAAACCATATTAAAGAACATAAATTTTAAATAAGTTATTGACCTTCTCCAACTAAAGCTAGACATAGTTCAGTTCGGTTTGGTTCTAAAAAAACTGAATTGAACTCGAATTTTTGGGTATTTAGCAAGTGGAACGTTGGATCCAAATTTAATTATGGTTCAGTTCCATTCTGTTACCAAGTTTCATACTATAATTAATTTTTTAATATTTACAATAACACTACATTAATTCAATTAATTACATGTTTAATCTTAACTTTTATAAAATAACGTTGTCCAATTTAAAATTATACAAATAACAAGTTATGTAATGAGATTCATTTACAATGTATACAAATTACCAAAAAGTAAATACAAATATTTAAAATATCGGTGATTTCATCTTATTGATTCATTTGCCTCACGCCTTCAAATCTACATAAAAAATGAAATATAAATTATAAGTTACAAAAATAAAATATTTTTAAATATTACTCGTACTTACCAATCATTTAAATTAATCATCAATTGCTTAACTCGTCCCATTAAGAAATTTAACAAGAAAAAAATTGAAAATGCACAATTAATAAACAAAAATCTTGATTTATTGAACTTCCACCAATTTAAAATGTCAAAATCTCCATCACTAGCATCTTCAATTTGATTAAGTTAGGTTTGGACTAAAAATTAGAAACAGGAAAATCAAATTTTGGTTTTGGCTAAATTAAGTAGTTGACAAATGAAATAAGAAAATGATATTTTTGGCTCAATTAATTAGTTGGCAAATCTATTTAGAAATAATAATAATAATAATTTGATTTATTCAACATAAAAAATTAAAAATATATATATTAGGGAGATTCAATTCGAGTCCTATTCGGTTCAGTTCGACTCGAAAGTTTTGTCCAACTCTATCTCCATCACCCATTGTAAAACTTGAGTACGGGAAAACAAAATACTGAAACCATTAGAATTGAACCATAACCAAACCAAATCAAACGGAAGCTTTCAATTCTTGTTTCGATTCGGTTCAAATACTATAAATGAAATCAAATGTTTCCAATATCAAAGAACTGTAGATTTTCGATTCGGTTCCAATTCTACGGGATTTGGAACCTAACCGAACTACACCCAAATCTAAAATTTGAGAACGAACAACTAATATCTTCTATTTATTAAATTGGACTTTATGGTCGATTTACAACCCCTAATTTGTTGCTTAAAGTCACCTTTGGAGTAATCTCGTAATTCCTACAAAATAGAGATGATGGGTTCAATTTATGCATTTTTCCTCTTAAGGTTTTAAATTTTTTTTTTATAGTTTTATTGAAGTTTATGTAGTTTTTATAAGATATATGCTTTCGGACTCTGAAAGGTAAAGTGGTATAGACCTCCTATGCCATCCCCAAAATATCTGAAATAAAAGATAAATAGAGAATTAGTTACAAACTTGCTACCAGAACTATTTAATTTGACATGTGCTAATATAACAACGAAATGGTAGAACCTATCAAATTTTATTCTGTGATGATATGATTTGGCTAATAATTTTCTTTCGGTGATTCCTAATTAATCGCCTTATAAATTATAGTAGGATTCTTAGCCTTAAGCATAAATTCAGATATTGCTTAGATTTTGTATTATTTTATTTATTTATTTTGAAATTCTCTATGAATATTATGAAGTTATCATTTTATGATTTTATGATAGAATCAAATAAAAAGAATAATTCTTTTTATTTTGATAAAAGTATAGAATATGCTGAAAAAAAAAGGTAATTAAGAATATTCAGGGGAGAAAAGAAAGGTAAAGCAACAATGTCATAATTTTTCATATAGTCAAATGTCATTTTGTCTTATTATTTCATGAAGAGGTGCTATTTTGGGCCTCGTAATTTAATTTGATATGATGACAATTCATTTACAGATAAGAATTTATTATCAACTGCTATATTCCTACAACTAAGTAAAAAATGTAGCAGACGAAATAAAAAGGTAAAAAGGGTAGCAAATACAAAACACTTTCATTTTTCTCCATCTTAGAAAACATAAAAGAAAAAATTCATATTTGTATATTGTCATCGAGTCATAAGTTGAAATCTTATAAAAAAATTTATTCCTATTTCAATGAATCTATCGAATCTGAAATAGTTAGAAAGATTAAAACTGGTCATTAACACGTTAACACAAGAAGAGTCAATAGTTAAAGGTATAAAATCGGTCTATTTTCAATCCCGTTTGTCTACTTTTATCTCAAATATGAGAGGATTTTACTAGTAAAATTTAGGAATGAAACCTAAAAATGACCCCTTCTTTTATAAAGTGTAAGTACACAAAAGCTAATTAATTAACTTTCATGGACCTTAGTCCACTCTTTAGCCACCGGTTCTGAGCGTGCCACTGCTAATTGACTAATTAAGTAAATTTTCACCTACATTTATATCATTTTTATATTATTATATACTCGAAAGAAAACTTGTAGGTTAGTTACACTTTTTCATAGTGAAAAAAATACATAAACCAAATTCACTTGCTATAAAGTAAGTGAAAATGATATTATACATTAATGATGAGAAAGGTACAATCTTAGACTAAGTACATGCTTAATCCTAAATTATTTTATCTTAAAGATCTACAAATCTTCAAAAAGTAACACCAAATTTACTTTTCAATTTTTCATATATATCTTTCTTCCCTTTTTAATTTGTTAAATGATTTCATAAGAATATATACATATAACCTTTTAGTGCATGTTCATGGTACATTTTCGATACACCAAATAGTACTATGAATAAAATTTTGCTTCTTTTTATTAATTATTATTGTTGAGTACTATTTAATATTCGTTATGAAATATGTTGTTGGCAATAAAACATAAATAGAAAACAATTATAAAGATAATACAAGAAAAAGAGAGCTTTGGATTCTTCTTATCTTGGTGTCTTGTAGTAAGTAATTAGAGAGAAGCTTATCTTCTTGCCAATATGAATAGCTATAGGCCTTCAACAAAATCTAATCATTAAAAGGTGGATGATAAACATGCAAATCCTTTAGTTTAGGGTTTATCCTTATCTTTCTATATTTGTTTTGCTCTTTCTATTTCGATCATTTCTCCCCTTATCCCTACAGTTTAAGGTTGGCAAGTCTATTAAATTCAGGCATATTGGAAACTTGAAAAATTATATAATGTATCTATGGACGGTAGCGGGAAACCAAACAAATTAATAAAAAAAAGTCAAAAGTCATAGAGCGTGAGGGTTTTACATCCCCTCCAATATGTTTTACTAAGAAATAAGTATCGATCTCATACCAAATCTTATCAATTGAATCAATGTTCGAGAAATACAAGACATCTGAGATTGACTCTAGAGTACAAAGGTAAAAGAGAGTTTGACTGGAAGACCATCTTACATGTCTTTCGATTATATCTTCTAAATTGTCCACATTAACAATCCATCCTACCCCACCCCACCCCACACAAACACACGCATATATATATATATTGTCACATCTTGATTACTATCTCCAAGCTTCCACTACCTTCCCCTTTTTATCTTCATTTATATCTGAATATGACTCCTTTTAATCTTCGTTGGTAGATCTAGATAATTAGAATTTCAATAACTATAAAAAAGAACTTTTATGGGGCTTTAAGGAGTTCCAATGTGCAACTTCAAGCATTTTCCCTTTCTTGGCCCGAGAATTTTGTTGTTGGAACTAGATTGAAATGACGAGTAGCTCTAGATTCAGGTGTTCTAAAATCAATCCAATTCACTATCAATTCGATAATTAAGTTTAATTAAACAGATAGTCTCTATACAAACTCATTTATTCTAAAAAATAATCAAATAAAGTTCAAAATATTAATAAATTGAATAGATTGAAGATAGAAAGTGATACTTTTTTTAATTTTATCACAAACTTTTTTTTATTCCAAATTCTAATGTCGACTAGCCATTTCCAACAGAAACGGTTGATGATGTGAGTTATGGGGCCTTCCTACAAGGTACCAGGTCGGCTTAATGGCCATCCACGTCTGTGCTGCCATCAACGTCAACATTAAAGACAAAAATTAATCAAATTAAGTTAACAACTTTGTTTTATATCACTATTCTCTATACTTTAATCATGGAAAAAAGAGAGATAATTAGTGTCGTGTCATGAAATTAAGATCGTGATTTGATATCATCTTTGCCAAATGTTAAGTATGGAGCTAATGGACTTCATTTTTTTTTTTTTTTTTTTTTNTACTTTAATCATGGAAAAAAGAGAGATAATTAGTGTCGTGTCATGAAATTAAGATCGTGATTTGATATCATCTTTGCCAAATGTTAAGTATGGAGCTAATGGACTTCATTTTTTTTTTTTTTTTTGTCTCCGCGTGTATATTTATAGAATTTATTCCTCTTTGAAAAATACTAAGAACGATAGGAGAAAGTTGTGTCACGTAACAAAATAAATCATTATTTTGACTAAATACAGTTTTCACTTTTCCCTGTTGAATTTCAGGCTAAAACTCATTTGAGATAAAATAATTATATTTAACCCCCATTTTCTAAAACTTATTTTAATTTACATATTTTATGAGACTCATAATTTTTACTAATTTTTCAACTACACGTATCAAAATTTACTTAAAAATTGATTTTTAGCTTAACCTAACATGCCTAGATGAGGAGATTCACTGGATGGAAGTGTCATTTATCATTTGATGGGCCACCTTTATTACTAGGCCCATTTAACTATTAAAAAGCCCCCCAAGACCGAGTTTCTCAATACCGAAACTTCAGGCAACATTTTGCAATCTACAAAAAAATTCAGGGACGTCTTTGAAACAATTTGGATCGATCTGCGACAACCAGAATGATGAAAATCAAGGAAATGAATTGCAGATTCAGAGAGTAAAGGGACTGAATTGTAGATTACAATAACCTCGGTGACTGATTTGAACAAACCTGAAACGTTAGGGACCTCTTGGCACAATCTGAAAACTTCATAGGCAGATTTTAATAACTCTTAATTTGGAAGGACTGAGCAAGATAATACCAACAATTCAGGGCATGCTTTGCAAATTAAACAAGAATTTTATTGACCCCGCCCCGCCCCGCCCCGAACGGGTTAGTGGGGCGAGGCGAGGGTGCCATGCCTCGAACCCACCCCATGAAGAATAATAAAAAAATAATAATTAATTAGCTATAAAAAAATAATTAATTAACTGAAGAGAAAAAACGAGGTAAGAAACGGGACAACCCGTGCACCCGCCCCGCCCCGTCCCGTCTTAGGCGGGGGAGTGGCGGGGCATGGCCCCGCCCCGTTGCCATCACTACTTCTAAAGTCATCAAAGTCAAAGAATACCCCAACTTTCGCAATGCAATTGAGGACCTTGTAACCAATGTTTTAGGAAGGTCTAAAAAATTATCGATCGACATATTCATTTTTTCAGTTAACCAAGACCGAAATAAACATTTTTACTGGGTAAACCAAGACATAATATTAACAACTATGACAAAGTAAGAGAAATAATTCAGAGTGATTCGAACAATATGGGTCTTGGTGATTGCACTATTAATGTTGAAGCATACCCATTTCATCTTCGAGCCAAACAAGCACCGAGGCAGCACGAGCACATCTATTAGAATATGTATAACAACAATATTCCTTACTATTTTTTTTATACTATATGTCTATCCCCCAATCCCATGACTGCCCATCCGACCTTAATGTAAAATGAATGACCAATTTTATCTCTTTTGATAACCCTTGGAAGTTAATGCACCCATAAAGAAGCCCACAGGAAAATTTTGCTCTCGAGGATTCGGGTTAAAAGTGAATCCGGGTTGAAAAAGATACAACAACATTCTTGGGCGGTCCAGCCCCAGCCTCAAGTCCATTAGCCCAACTCTTTTTATTGTTAAGTTCAGTGCGTGTTCAAATTTAAGTGCGTTTGTCCAAGTTTCAAGTCCATTCGCCCAAGTTCATGACCTAAAATCCAAATCCACTTACTCTATGTCCCGAAAATCGTCAACCCTTTGATGCTCGAACAACTTAAAACAAATACCCCGAAAATTAGGGGCCTTTTGAAACATCAGATGAAAAAGTATTATGAAATTAAAAAAATATTTTGTAAAGTCAAATAACTTTATGTGAAATATTTTAATTAAAAAGTGAAGTAAAATCGCTTTCTCTGGAAACTTAATTCACATTTAACTCAACAAAAAATAAAATTAACATCTAAATATTAGTTCAAAAAATTCATATAAGCAAATTCAGAGCTTAGCCAAAGATATTGTTATATTATTCTATTAAAAATTGATTGTATGTAACATTTAATCAAAAAATGGCAAACATGTCATTTTCTAAGTCAATATAATAATATTTAGCAAGTAGTCTAGCAAAAATTACATTTTTAGTGAAAATTAGATAAACATGTGACTATCTAGTAGAAAAATCAATTAATACCATAAAATAACAAAATAGTCCACATGTTAGGTGTATTTGCCCACATATATCTCTATGAATTCTTTCCAAGAAAGTTGAAAATTCAATAATGATCTTTATAGCCGAATGTTTAAGATATTGAGCCGTTTAATTGACTTAAATTAAAGGACACGATTATTTATCAAATAAGTGTATCAAATTTCTGATAAGAAGGAACGGTTCCGATCTTAAAAATATAAGAGACATCATAGAAGAAGTAAACTTGAAACTCTAAATTTAACATAACAAAATAGTAAAGAGTTGGTATTATTACAAATCACGTATATAACTTTTACAAATTTAAGTTTACTGTTGCGATTTAAGTCATTGTAGTATGTCACTTTTAAATAAAATAAAATGACGAGGCATGACACTTCTCAATAAGAAAGTTTTAAACTGATCTAATTATTGTTTAAACAAAAAAATTTAGTTGTTTTAACTTCTTGTCTTAATATTGTAAATTCATAAATGAATTAAACTTAGCTTAGATAAATTCTCGTCTAACACATTAATAGTATGTGATCTTTTAAGAGTCAATTTTCGGCTTTGTATTTTCCAAAATGTCATAAAAAATCTTTGCAAGATTGTAATTTTTCCCCTCTAGAGAATTTAAATACCTTACACGTTTTTCATTAAATGAGATTTGATAATATGAAAAATTGTACAAAAAAATGAAAAAAAAATGTCACATCCAAATAACTCGACTTTCAAATTTAACCCAAAAAAAAAGTGAAAAAACAAAAACAAAAAATGCAATTCAATCTATCATTCAAACACTCGATAACCCTAAACTCACTCTCCTCTCTGTCATTCGAATCGTCAACAGCTCACGCCGTCTACAACCACCATTAATCAATCCACAGCCGAAGAAGATCACCATTAATCTCTTGAGGTTTGCTTTCTCTTTCATTTAGCATTTTTTCTCCCTTCTCTTCTAATTCTTCAAATTTAGGGGTATTTGCTTTTTTATTATTCGCATTTTTTGCCCTGGACTGGTACAATATGCTTCATTCTCTCGATTTTATTGTCTATTTTTCTAGTTCTACGAAAATGCTAACATTAGGATTTATGTAAGTTATCTATGAATTTATTTCTTATAACTATGTTTTTCACTCTTCTTTCATGCAAATGTTGGTTTTTGGTCACTAATAGGCAAATAGAGTTTGGGTTTAATTTTTAAATTTGTAAAATGAGTCAATATTGAACTGGGGCATGTTTTGGCCAACTATGCACAAATAAGCTTGGCTATTTTGCATTTTGTAGCATGCATGTGCGTTTTTATATAATTATGCAGGGTTATTGGCATGTTGTTTAAGTGTTGGATCATTCTATTTTCATTCTTGAAAATGTCTTTGAAACTATGTGTATAACACTCATCGTGTTTGTCATAATTTGACCCTTCATATCTTGGAAAACAAATATGAATGTAAAATGTAAATGTCAATCCCGACAGTAATGGAATCATTTGTCGAGATGAAATATTGTTCTTGACGGTTAGGCTTTAAAATTCTCGACAATTGACTCACTTATCTCGACAGTTGGTTCTGTAAGCCAAATTTTGTTATGGTCCTCTTCTACGTGTGATTTTAGGCGTTCAAATGTATGACATATCATCATCTCAGCACCATTATTACTTCATGAAATATAAACGTCACAGAGAGTATTTTTTTGTCTCTGTACAGCAATCAGTATTTTGGCGATAACTTTCTCTCAGGACATCCGATTGAGGCGATTAAAATTGCGTTGGAAATATAACTCAAAGGGCTACAACTTTAATAGAAATAGAATTTTCCTAATTTTGGTATTTACTATGCCAAAAATGGGTTTAAATTTTTAACTAAAAAATTGGAATATAAGTTGTGCGATTGAAAATTGATTTGATCAGATTCCATTCCTTTTTAAGTTAAAATTCCATTCAATTGTCTTCTAATAATTTTCAAAGTATTTTCTTGTGTCTGAATCAACTATTGATTTTGTAATTTGGTCCTCAAATTTTGAAATTTGCCATTTTACCAATTTTCACTTCTTTCTTTTTGTTCCTTGTTCAACCATTGAGTTTTACGTATATAACATAAAATACAATAATTTAGGATATATTTTGTCAAAAAAAACTATCAAATATCGTTATTTTATACCCCGAATAAGCGCATAAAATACACTTATCAAATACCCCCAAACTTAAACAATTGTTTGTTTTGAAACAAAATTATAACATAAATAACAACAAGCACACAAGCATGCAAAAATATTTGGTTGGAAGTCACAATTCCGAACCAATATCTACTCAAGCATGGAAAAATATCTAGCTTTTTATTTTAGTATTTGAAATTACAGCACTAAATCTACAAATTGTTTCAAAGTCTCAATTCCAAACCAATATCTACTCTTCCAATGTAAAATCGACATGTGTGTGTGTGAAGAATTAAATAGACAATCATGAATTTAGAAGTTACTTCAATTCCCGATCCTCTGTGGTCAAATAGATCATTTCACCTCCCATATGATTCACACACCCCAAAACTTGTTATTTTTTCACTGTTTTCCTAGTGCGTAATCTAAGGTTGAAATTTTCATTATTATCCCCACCATCTCTAGTTCGGGTGGACTCTATTAATTGTAAGTCAACACATCAATAAACAAGAATTCTCCAATTCTTTGATTGTTTCCACCTCTAGGACTAAATTAGGCTAATAATCCCTCATTAAAAGTCAAGCCTTCTCAAATAAGTGTTTGGAATTTAACCAAGGCATTTGCCGCGTCTTCTATTTCATGCACCTGTTTTTTCAAAAAAAAAAAAAAAATTTACACTCTCTCTCCTTTAAGCTTTCTATATAACCCATGTAACGAGCTTTTGTCATATAACTTCCAAATCAGATGATCTTAGGGCACCGGGTTGTAAATACCCTATCAAGCTTAATAACTCAAGTCATAAAGGCTACGAATAGATGTCTTTTATACATTTTTCTACCCTTATTAGTGTAATACCTCTTATCAAATACTTATCTAATCAAACCGACCCCTAACTTAAGATTTTTGCCCAATTTTATCCTATTAATCTAAGACAAATCACACATAAATTTTTATACAAGGAATCCCAGTTTACGTCCATATCTTCCTACAACCGTAAAATATCCCCAAACTATACTAAATTTGGTCTAAAGATCATTAATATATGATAGTTTGGGTATAGCATTTATGTTCAACTATATCAACCTATCAATTATATGAATTAACTCATAGCATCACATTGTCCAACTTAATTCTAAAACACGTATAATATCAAGTTTTGTAAGATTAAGTCTCAATTAGTCTAGCATGCACCATGTCCACAGTCCATAAATCAATATCAAATCTCAAATTTAATCATCAATGCCGACCAAACTATCTAACCCACACAAACACACAACATAAAACAAGAAAATATTTATATTTATATTTTTTTTTCAAATTTTTCGATTTTTTTTATTTTTCTATTATATACTAAAACAATAACGAAAAACAAACAAGCAAACACTTAAAAACGCACGAAAAGTAAAAACACAAAGTTTTTCTCACCCCCAAATATAAAACCAACATTATCCTCAATATCCTAAAGTATAAGTAAGCATATAAGGGAAAGGGATGGAAAAGGAAGAATGTACTCCTTGAATTTTTCTGTTGAAGGTGTAAGGCACTAAGTATGACGGCTAGACAATCTTCTTCTTCCTGCTTTTCTTTTGTCTATGTTGGTTTGAGTGTTCCACGACATCATATTCCTACACAAAGTGGTCAAATCAAACATTAAAGATCAAATAACCTAAAATATTTGTTATTTAGTCCAAACAATCGAAATAACAAAAAATAATTTAAGGGCCCTAAGGGAAACATGATAGGATGGTGATACCCAAAAAATGGAAATGTGCCTAAGTCTAATGCAAATTAATAATCAAAATAAATTTATATGTAATGCGATACAGAAAGCAAAATAAATAAAAGGTTAGGAAATTGGGTTACCTCCCAGTAAGCATTTTTTTTTATAGTCTTTAGCTCGACTTTAACAAATTGAATCACGAGCACCTAAAGAAGGCTTTGGATGTCTTGCCCATTTTCCTTCCTTTCGCTTTGATCCACTTTTCATTTAGTCTCCAAACTTCTACCTTGCCACTTTTCGATGTAATATGACTTTTCCATTTTATTTATTTCAATTTCAACTATGTAGACTTTCACTCTTACATCAGGCTTAATCACAAAATCAATATTTGGACAATCAGTAAAGTAGGAAAAATGTGAGTTGATTT
>CAIGRP010111939.1:0-18617 GCA_903798385.1 Fraxinus cuspidata
GGAGTTAATGAAGAAGGGGTTTATTTGAGTGAGCATGAGTCCTTGTGTTGTTCCCGCATTACTAGTTCCAAAGAAAGATGGGAGTTGGAGAATGTATGTTGATAGTCACGCGATTAATAGAACAACCGTCAGATATAGCTTTCCAATTCTGAGATTGTATGACATGCTAGATATGTTGGAGGGTTCGAAATTCTTCTCCAAATCGATCTGCAAAGTGGCTACCATCAGATTCGGGTCAAACCTGGTGATGAGTGGAAGATGGCTTTCAAAACAAAGGATGGGCTCTATGAGTGGCTGGTGATGCCTTTCAGGTTGTCCAATGCGCTTAGTACTTTTATGCGACTTATGAACCAGGTGTTGCGACCTTTCAATGGAACGTATGTAGTCGTTTATTTTAACGGTATACTGATTTATAGTCGAAGTGTGGAAGATCATATGGAGCACCTTCGGGCTGTACTGGGAGTGTTGTCTGCCAATATACTATTCATTAATTTTAAAAAGTACAATTGGTTGACGAAACGATTATTATTCCTGGGATATGTAGTCAGTTCGGAAGGTATATTGGTTGATGAAGAAAAGGTGAGATCCATTCGTGACTGGCCAACACTAAAGATGGTAGGAGAGGTGGGGAGTTTCCATGGGTTGGCAACATTTTATCGTCGATTTATTAGAGATTTCAGTAGTATTGTGGCTCCAATTACGGAATGCCTAAAGAAGGGTAAATTTCATTGGGGGAAAACAGCTGACACAGCTTTTGCAGCCATCAAAGAAAAATTATGTACCATGCCTGTTCTAGCTTTGCCCAGTTTTGAGAAATTATCTGAAGTGGAATGTGACACTAGTGGAATTGGGATTGGAGCAGTTTTGTCACAGGAGAAGAGACCAGTAGTGTTTTTCAGTGAGAAACTTAGTGACGCACGCCGAAAGTGGAGCATCTATGATCAAGAATTTTATGCCATTGTTCGTGCTCTAAAACATTGGGAACACTATCTGATTCAGCGAGAATTCATCATTTACACTGATCACCAAGCTTTGAAGTATCCGAATAGCCGAAGGAGTTTAAGTAATATGCATGCTCGCTGGTCAACCTATTTGCAGAAGTTTCCTTTTGTTCTGAAACACAAATCAGGGGTCCTCAAGGTAGCCGATGCTTTGAGTCGACGTGCAAGTTTACTGGTGAGTATGTAACAAGAGGTTATTGGGTTGGAGATTCTAAAAGATTTGTATTCAGTTGATGAAGATTTCGTCAAGGTATGGAACAAGTGCGTTCTGAAACAAACAGAGGGAGAATTTCATATGGTTGATGATTACCTGTTTCGCGGCAATCAGTTATGTATTCCTCGTTGCTCTTTGAGGGAACAACTGATTCGAGAGTTACATGGTGGAGGCTTGAGCGGTCACTTGGGGCGTGACAAGACTATCAGTGGGGTAGCCGAGCGGTATTATTGGCCTCAATTAAAACGCGATGTGGGTAGCCTTGTCCGCAAGTGTTATGTTTGTCAGACTTCTAAAGGTCAGGCCCAGATCACAGGTTTGTACATGCCTCTACCTGTACCGAGTGCCATATGGCAAGATTTATCGATGAATTTTGTTTTGGGGCTTCCATGAACTCAGCGAGGAGTAGACTCTGTGTTTGTGATGGTTGATAGGTTCTCCAAGATGGGACATTTTATCCCATGTTGAAAGACATCAAATGCGTCTCATGTTGCGCAGCTTTTCTTTCGTGAGGTGGTCCGTTTACATGGAGTTCCCCAGTCTATCACTTCGGATGGGGATTCGAAGTTTCTTAGCCATTTTTGGATTACATTGTGGCGATGGATGGATACTACTCTAAAGTTCAGTAGCACGACGTACCCGTAGACTGACGGACAAACTGAGAATCTGAACTGAACACTGGGGAATTTAATTCGGAGCATTTGTGGAGACAAGCCAAAACAGTGGGATGTGGCACTGGCCCAAGCTGAGTTCGCAAATAATAATGCAGTTCACACAGCTACTGGTAAATCATCTTTTGCGTTAGTATATTTGAAACCTCCTAAGCATGCATTAGATTTAGCACATCTCCCCAAGGTGGTTGGAGCAAGTATGGCAGCTCAGAATATGGCTGAGCAGGTTCGTGAAGTTCAGGTAGAAGTGAAGGCTCGATTGGAGGCGAGGAATGCGAAATATAAGGCTGCCGTATATACCAAGAGGCGTGAAAAATTATTTGCTGAGGGCAACCGGGTTATGGTGTTTCTACATAAGGAAAGGTTCCCAGTTGGTTCCTATAACAAATCGAAACCAAGGAAATATGGTCCGTACAAGGTGATCAAGAAGATTAACGACAACGCCTACGTGATCGACTTGCCTGCTTAAATGAATATATCTCGTACTTTCAATGTAGCTGACCTTTATAAGTTTTGTGATGATGTTCCTCTTTATCCCGATTATGGCTCGAGGTCGAGTTCTTCACAGGTGGGTAGGACTGATGTAGGACAGCTAGCGTTATAGTTTGAAGAAGAGATGGATAGAAAATTCGATAAGAAAACTAACGCCCCGGAGAAACGGTCATAACTTTCTGCACCGGTGTCGGATTTTCTATTACAATATGTTTTCGGAAAGGTCTTTCAGTGCTCCATACTGTCCTAATTGGGGGACACCCCAGTTGATGCTATTTCCAATCTCAAATTCACGGTTTAAGGCACGTTGGTGGGCGTTTGAAGTTTTTTTGTCTTTTTTTCATTCTTTTTTTTTTTTGGCATTTTAGTTACTATGAATTATTAGATGTCTAGTTTGGAATTTTTTCTTAAATTAGGGTTTCCAGAGCCTATTTAAAGGCTTTTTGTTTTCAGAATAAAATATTATTTGTTTGGTTGCTATTATTTTCTGGAGGATTCTAGTTTACAAACATCTGTTCTGCATCATCGGGGTTGAAGACTAATGAAGAAATTGCTGTCTAGCCATTTTTTTTCAATTTTGGATGATGTTATTCCAAATCTTTTTGTGTAATTTATATAACAACGTACTAGGCTAATTTTTTCATTTATTGGATGAAGATGAATCATTTTATTATTTATTTTTAATTCATCAAAAGTATTTAGTTAAATAATTGTGCTTATTGATTAATTTTGCATGCTTAATTTTATTATTTGATTGCCTAATCACCAATTTTATTATAGTTGATTGTTGAAGTGCTGAGAGACTCATAATAGGTCTACAACACTACTTGATTAACATACATACAATATATATTAGGAATAATGTTTATCACGTGTGCAATCTTTAAGATAATCATGAAATTGAATACGTTCTATTCATTTGAATACGGGCTAGGAATAGATTCGGGTCGTGACTAGAATATATTTAATTTGTCTTGGAAAAGAGCATTAATTACAATAGATTTATCGATTGTTATGAATGCATGAATGAAACTAACTACGTAATTGAGAATTGAAATAGATTATTATAGGTAGATACGTAGTCCAATACATTCATTCCATATATATACAAACCCAAATTTTACAAGCTTTCGTAGATAAATTTAGAATAATTACAAAGTCACATTTATTTCATTTTCACACTTTGAATCTAATTTAAAACTAGTACACTTTAATTGAATTTTATTCCCTTGGGACGATACATATTACTTATCATGTATTACATGTCAATGATCTCGTACACTTGAGAGTTTCGCTCCCAATAATTGTTCTTGTAATTGCCCAAAACTCGGGCTAGCCCAAAACTCGTATTCACTACATGAAAGTGACATTTTGAAGTTATGTACCTTTGAGGTTACAACTCAACACTTTTACCTTGATTATCTGAGAAGTCCATCGATTGTTGGATCAAGATTAGATCAATGGTTGGTAATAAGGGTATAAATATTTCCGTTGGTTGTCCTATTAGGTCATATTATGAATTCTACCATTTGGGTTGGTTTCTAGACTCTTTTTATCTTCCGTCTTCATGTTCTCCTTCCAAATCATCTGGTTAAAAGTTTATTTCTTCAAATTTCTTTGTGAAATCTAAACTCTGAGTGTGTTTGAGCAAAGAGAAATAGTATGATTCCTTATGGCTTTCTTTGATCAATAAGGGAATTCTTCAGTATCAAGGTTAGGGTTTGTCTGGTCAAACACGCTGGCACAATTTTGAGTCTCGGTCCCCTTTTTGACATTCACTTCACTTTGATTCCTTTGGAAGTGTATTTGTAAATTGAATGAAGAAGCAAATGATAGGTAAGCTTTAGAGAGTGATTATGTAAATTTCATTCCTGCTCCTATGCAACCATTTATCATATATCTACTATTTGGATAGGCTAAGTTGCACATCAAGCTTAATGTCTTCAACTTATTTTAGAATCATAACACCGTCAGGTTCTCTAGAAGATCAACTGAAATATCTCATAAACATATTCAAGCCTTCTTGATGTTGTACGATATGATTAGTTATGAAGGAATGCCTATTGACACTTTTTCGTCTGCACCTATTCCCTCACACCTCTAAGGAAGGCGCATGAGAATGACCAAATCGTTCATTCTTGGGAGCATAGTTTCATGGAATGACTGGTGCATAAATTCACTTTGAAATTCTTCCCACTTTCTTGAGTCCATCATATGAAAAATGAACTTCACACTTTCAAGCAAAGACACCCTAAGAGCTATCCAGAAGCTTAATAAAAATTCAAAGACTATTTCAGAAAGTGCCCCAACCTGAACATTCCTAAAGACTTTAAGATTTTCATATTCTATTTAGGACCGAGACCTTAATTCTATAACATAGCCAATGCTGGAGCAGGAGAGTCAATATTGACATTCCATTGGACAATGCCTTAAACCTTTTTGATAGAATTATAGAGAATCAATCCATGTGGCCAATGGATAGGTAAGTGTCGAGGAAAATAACAGGAATACACAACGTTGACACAACTACATCATTAGTAGCCCAAATTGAAGCATTGACAAGGAAGTTAGATACACTTGCTCAGAATGTAAACATAGTACACTAGCCAAAATTGGTTTACGAAAGCTACAGGATAGATCATACTACAAAAAGATGTCCTTTAGCTTACAAACATGTAATCCAGCCCGTAGAGGCAATAGAACAACCTCACTCCATCGTATATAATTCGAGATGGATGAATCATTTAAATTTCTCGTGGGCTTATAATCAAAGTCAATGACAAGTGGGAAATCATCAAGCAAGATCGTTGGGATTCCAACAACAACAGCAGTAACAACAAAATAGAAAGCCATTAATTGAGGAATTATTAACTCAGTTCATTAATAAAAGTGAGACAAATTTCCAGAACCATCAGGCAATTATTCAGAACAATAGGCTATAATTAAAAATTTGAAAACTCATATCGATCAGATAGCAACTACATTATCAGGTAGAACGCAATGGACCTTACCAAGAAACACAAACAAATCCTAAAGAACAGGTACACGCCATCATTACTTGAAGTGAAGTTCAGTTGCCAGAAATAATAGTGAAAAGACAAGCCGCTACTATAGAAAAGGTGCCTACCACAAGCGAGGAACACATGGATCAATATGATAAAACAACTTATGAGACTTGGAAAGCTACAACAGAGAGTTCACATGCTAAGGCCACCATTCCTGTCAAAGCATACGTACCTCCAGTCCCATTTTCGCAAAGATTATAAAAATACAAGCTTGATAAGATAGGTTGCAAACTTTTTAGAGGTGTTTAAAAAGTTTCACATCAACATAACATTTACAAAAGCCTTAGCCCGATGCCTAACTATGCTAAATTTTTGAAGGACATATTATCAAATAAAAGGAAACTGAAAGATAATAAAACGGTGATGTTGAACTAAGAATGCAATGTAATACTTCAACATAAGTTACCATCAAAATTAAAAGATTTAGGGATTTTTACTATTCCTTTCAATATTGGTAGCATTTACTTAAAAATGCATTACGTGATTTTGGAGCAAATATTGATTTAATGCCTTTGTCTATTTTCAAGGAATTAGGTTTGGGAAAAGCAAAAGCTACTACAGTTACACTATAGCTAGCTAACAGGTCAATCAAATATCCAATGGAAATTTTTGAAGATGTTTTGGTGAATGTTGACAAATTTATATTTCCAGTAGGCGTTATGATCCTGGACATGGAAGAAGACAATGATGTATAACTCATCTTGGGTAGTCTATTTTTAACTACTGGCAAAGCGTTGATGATGTGAAGAAGGGACAGTTAATTTTCAGAATGAATGAAGAAGAATTGACCGTCAACGTTTTCAATGCATTCAAATTTGATGATGAACCAGGTTCTTGTTGTTAGATTAATGTATTGGACATAACTTGACACATACATTCAGACTCAATTATTCTCAAGATCAACTTGAGGCTTACTTGGTTCATTCAAAAGAAGAGCCATCTAAATTAGAAAAGATAGAATAATGTCTTTGACAGTTAGAAAGAAATCCTCCATTTATTAGACCGATACAGTTGGAGCTAAATGAAGGTCCATCAAAGCTTTTACCATTTATTCAAAATGCTCAACCTCTTGAACTTAAGTAGTTGCCTTCACATTTACGGTATGCCTTCTTGGGAGAGAGACTCACACTTTTAGTCATCATATCAAATGCTCTTAACAAATATGAAGAAGATCGGCTAATAAAGGTACTTCAAGATCATAAAAAAATAATCGAATGGACCATCTCTGACATAAAAAGGATCAACCCTTCACTTTACATGCACTAAATTTTGATGGAATAGAAGTTTAAACCTTCAATAGAACGGCAGCATAGATTAAATTCAAAGATTAAATTCGAAGGTGTAGGAGGTTGTGAGGGTAGAAGAGCTAAAATTATTGGATTAAAGGATCATATATCCTATTTCAGACAGTCAATGGGTAAGTTTTGTACAGGAGGTTGGAGAGACTTGCCGGACATTCACATTATTGCTTTTTGGATGGGTATTCGGGGTATAATCAGATTCCTATAGTTTTAAAAGATCGAGAAAACCACATTTACATGTTCTTATGGCACATTTTCGTATAGAATAACGACGTTTGGATTGTGTAACGCTTCACCTACTTTTCAGATGTATATGATGTCAATATTTTCATATATGGTGGGGAGTATCATTGAAGTATTCATGGATAGTTTTTCAGTATTATAGGTCATCATTGAATGAGTGCTTGAGTCACTTGAGATTGTTGTTGCAGCCATATGAAGAAACCAATCTTGTATTTAACTAGGAAAATGCCATTTTATTGTTCAAGAAGGAATTGTTTTAGGGCATTTAATTTCAGCTTGGGGTATTGAGGTCGTTAAGGCTAAGATACAAGTGATTGAGAAGTTACATCACCCTACTTCAATGAAAGGAATAAGAAGTTTCTTAGGACATGCAAGTTTCTATCAACGTTTTATCAATGACTTCTTAAAAATAACAAACCTCTTTGTACTTTATTAGAAGAGGATGTGCATTTCAACTTTTTGAAGAGTGTTTGGTAGCCTTCAACACCTTGAAAGAAAATTTGGTCATAGCCCCTATATTAACTACACGTGACTGGAATTTGCCATTTGAATTAATGTATAATGCAAGTGATTATGCAATTGGGGTAGTTTTGGATCAACGTAAGAATAAAGTTTTACATATTATTAACTATTCCAGCAAAACTCTTATTGAGTCTTATCTAAACTACGCAACTACAGAAAAGTGGCTTTTGGTAGTAGTGTTCACCTTCAATAAAATCATACCTTACTTGATTGGGTTAAAGGTGGTAGTGTATACAGATCATTCATTGCTTAAGTATTTACTCAGTAAGAAGGATGTAAAGCCAAGACTCATCAAGATGGGTATTTCTACTGCAAGAATTTGACTGGAAATGAGGGGTAAAAAAGAATGTGAAAATTTATTAGTATACCATTTATCTCGTTTGGAGCAACAAAAAAAAGATCCTATCGAAGAAATTAAAGAGGTATTTCTAGATGAGACTTTTTTTAGATCAAGTCAACACCTTGGTATGTAGATTATGTCAATTATTTGGCCAATTTTGTTATTTCTCCATAGTATTCTAGTCAACAAAAGAAGAAATTTTTCATTGATCTAAAGCACTACTTTCAGGATGATTCATTTTTCTATAGTTGAGGTCCTGATTAAATTATTCACTGTTGTGTACCGAAATAAGAACATAAACATGTATTGGAATATTGTCACTCTTCTCCATATGGAGGTCACTTTGTAACAACCAAAACTGCAACTAAAGTCTTAAAATTAGATTTTTATTGACCAACTCTATTTAAGGATGCTTATAAATTAGCAAAGAAGTGTGATAAATGCCGAAGGATGGGAGACATTTCTGGAAAGAATGAAGTGACTTTAAAATAGCATTTGGAAGTAGAAATTTTTGATGTTTGGGGTATTGACTTCATGGGATCATTCCATTCTTCATATGGTCAACAATATATCTCGGTGGCCTTGTATTATGTGCTAAATAGGTTGAGGCTATGTCATTACCTACAAATGATAGGCGATTTGTGACTCAATTCCTTAAGAAGAATATATTTGCTAAGTATGGTACTCCACATGCTATTATTAGTGATGGCGGAAAACACTTTTATAACCTACTATTCTCAGCTTTATTGGAAAAATACGGGGTCAAACATTGGGTTGCAACCCTTATCATCTACAAACTAATGGACAAGTTGAGATATCTAACATGGAGTTAAAGAAAATCCTAAAAGCTATAGTTAATGCATCATGCACAGATTGATCAAAGAAGGTAGACGATGCATTTAGGGCCTACCACATCGCATTTAAATCTCCTATCAAGATGTCTCCTTATAGATTGGTGTTCCAAAAAGCATGTCACTCACCGGTTGAACTTGACCAAGAGGAATATTGGGCAATTCACATGCTAAATTACGATATGAAGGCAGCCGACAAAAAGAGAATCCTTCAACTAAACGAGCTTGATGAGTTTAGATTGGAGACTTATGAGAATACAAAATTGTACAATGAGAAAACTAAAAGGTGGCATGATAGATACCCTACAGAAAAAGAGTATGAGGTTGGTCAACAAGTTCTCATGTTCAATTCTCGCCTCAAGCTCTTTCCAGGCAAGCTAAGATCGATGTGGTAGGGTCTATTCACTATTGTAGTTGTCCATCGATATGGCACATTTGAGGTTGTGTCTCAAGATCACCAATTAAGGTTCAAGATTAATGGGCAAAGATGGAAAGCTTATTGGGGAGGTGATTACTCCAACGAGAAGACAATTCTGCCAATTAAGGATCCAAAATAGCCTAAACGAAAAGGTCAAACTGAAGACTATAAACAAGCACTTGTTAGGAGGCACCCTAATCTTCATTTTGCTTTTATGCATTAGTTTAGGAATTTTATGTTTTTGTCTATTTAAATTAGTATATACATCTTCATCCATACATTAGGTCAGTTAATTATTTGTGCAATTCATATGTGTTCAAGTATTGTTTGACTTAAGTTTGGGGGTTCAATAAAGTAAAAAAGTTGATTTTGTATGAATTAGCGGTCAAAAAATTAGTTTTATGCTTTTCCATCACGTTTGGACCCATTAGACACATTAAGCATGCAATTTGTAATGGAGTAGTCATAAAAGTTGAAGAATAGACTAGTTAAAAAAAATAAAAAATTTCCATTGCACATGCACCGACGTGAGGTCACAAAAAACAAAACAGAGGCTTAACTCCTATAGTTGTGCCTACACACGTCTGAGTGTGGGGAAATGCACCCCGAAATCAATATTACACACATAGATACCCTAAAAATCGGCGCCCCCTCATGATTTCTTCTCCAAATTTTCAAACTTTCTCAACAAATTTCTTCCAAAATTTGCTTGGGCATTGAAGATTAAGCACGTTCTAACATCATTCATCAACTATTTCACACTTCCATCTGCAAAATTTCAAAAAATCAAAAGTATTTAGGCTAAACTTGAAATTTTGAATTCTACCTTTTTTTCTTTTATTATTTCTAATTGCTGGATATTATCAAGTGTTGTTAGATGGTGAACAAGGTAGATGATGGATTTTTGAATTTGTTGTGGAATGTGTGGATTTAATATAATATAAATTAAAAATTCTACTTGTGTTTCAAATCTTATGCATGTAAAGTGTTCGATAAATTATCTCAATGACATTTTTGTTTGAATTTTTGCGTGATTTTCGTATTACATGTAGAATATACACACATTAACACTCCCATGTAGTTGCATCCATCAAATTGCATTAATTTAATGAAAATTGAGGGGGATGCAAAATTCAGCGTACGTCTCTCCGTATCCTCCCGTATCCCTGCCCATGGCCCTGTTTGCATTACCACTTGTAACCCTTTTTTTCTTATCAATTGAAGTTCATATTGCTTCTTTACGATTGGTATACCATATACAAATGACTAATGTTAATTATTATACTGTTTGATAGGTATACCTCCAAGCCAAAAGAATATTTTCTCTACATCAAAGGGCAAAGAAAAGGTCATGGGATCCTCCAACATAGCTCCACATGACTTGATGAATGGTGACGGTTTCGAACCACCCTTGAGCTCAAATCTAGATGTTACAATGTGGTATTAAGATGGAAAGTATACCCCGAATGACATGTTGCGGTAGAAGACTTTATGGGATTTGAGATGATATGGCTAATTCATTTAGCATGATAGGAAAAATTACTAGGCGAGCCTCACAAAGTTTACCCTCCATTGGTGCAAGAGTTCTTCGCCAACTTTAACGCATAGTTAGACACTTTGGGAACCAAACATATGCACCATGCTTGGGTTCGAGATAAATGGATAATTTTGTGGCCAGAAGTAATTGATGCTTACTACTGATTGACTAGGGACAATATCGTGCTAGTACCAATGGATCAATACATGTCAGTCGTAGCGCAAATGTTTTATGGAAGACGACGCATGGCCACTCCTAGAAAATGAATTTGAATACCAACATCTAACAGAATCCCTTGTGATCATATATAAATTATCGATCACAACATTGATCCCAACTCACACCGCACCGCCATCAGCCATCCCAATGCCATTCTACTATATCATCTCGCACGATACTTTAAGATTGATTTGGGGTCTCTAATTTACAATCTTATAAGTTTTTTGTTGCGTCAGACCCTGACTCTAGACATACATTGATCTTTCCTAGTCTAATTACTGGCATATGTCATGAGTCGGGTATCAAACTCCAAACCAAGGACTTACCTGAGAGAAATTCAATCTTAATTAATGCATCTTCAGCTGCCAAGACATGGCAATCCATCAGATAGTAGAGATAGCAATGCAGGCAACAACAAGACCAATTGGACAAAGAGATAAATGATCACAGTTCACCTCCTGCATAAACAGAGCCAACGCTTAATTTGGAGGTTATGAGGCAATTGTTTGAAAGTCTGGCAGGGACCAATAGGAGATTGCAACATATAGAGCAAATGATGATAGCTTCATAAGCCACGGAGCAAGCGAGAGATGATAAGGAGCATGTTAGGAATGCCAGGTTGCAAGGTATAGAGCGAGATATCAGCAGGCACTCGATTAAGCTATTAACCTTACGTAGAGAGCATGACCTCACGAGGAGACAATTAGACAAACTCACGTGATGGGTTAAGGACATGCATATCAGAAATGAGATATACATAGTAGACTGGAGGACATGAATACAAGAGATGAGGACACACACAGATAGATTGATCAGATATGTATTATGATGTTAAACCTTTACTCCCAGTCCACTCATCCGCCACTATCCATTTCAGACCAATCTGGATCTGGAGCTTTCATGCAATTCTATCCATCACCTACAAATTGAGATCAGGGAGTTCTTGATCCCCTATCTGCTTGTAGCTTTTTATTTATTTCTTGCACTATTTCTAGACATTGAGGGCAATGTTTGTATCAAGTTTGGGAGTGTAAGTTTCATTGTGACTTGTTTTTTAATATTTTGCATGCTTGTGTGATATATATATTATAAAAAATGAAAAAAAAATAGAAAAATATTCTAATCTTTAGTTTTATTACTTTTTTTTTATTTCTCTACATGCTTGCGTAGGTTGGTTAATCTGTTAACGATTATATATATATATTCGCACATAAAGTTGGGCTATAAATTATGGATAAGTTGTATGTTAAGTTAGTCCTGAACCCAAGGGCACGTTCGTCCCAACTACTAACAAAGCTCGAAATGTTGTTAATCCTGAACCCAAGGGCATGAATGTCTTAATATCGAGACCTACTAGACAACATAAGGTCAATCGTCATATATATCGGCAACAACCGCCGAGAAGGTTTGAATCTAGGTTTATTCCCACCTGTCACCATTGTAACGCTCTAGGACACACAAAACCTAGATGTCATAAACTCGTGACTAGAAGTAAAAGTTAGGATTTCTCTAGCAATGTTAACTTTCTCGCTAATCAGGTTAGTTATTGAGATGATGACTCGGTTAACTAAAATCACTTCTACTTCTAAAAAGGTTTAGGTTAACAAGAGTGACCTGGAAGGTCGTGAAGTTGATCATGCTCTTAATGATAAGAACATCCATGGTTTTTCTTGATCAGTTCCTTAGGTGCATGCATATGTAGTTAATTGAGTCCATTCATTTTTGCATGCATCTCACTAATTTGTGTTTTGTTTTTATTTTCGTTGTGTGTTTTATTTTCTTTGGGTATTAATTTATTTTATATATCTAATAAGAAAAGGGAAAATAATATTTTTGGGCTCTAAACATTTCAGGGTATCCTTAAACATAGCATTTGCGACCAATATGCATTCATATGTTCTATACTGTCATTTCCATTACTTGGTTCAGCTTAATGTGGAGTATTGAGTATAACTTTCTTCACGTATCATCTGCACAGCACACACTATGATCTTATGAGTGAGTCTGGACCGTATGTGTGAGATTTGGGATGTCAGTCATCTGTTGGTAAGGTGACCTTGAACATGAATTGATTTACAGTTAGATGACCTGAGCTCATAATGCTTCTCCCTTTTGAAGCCTATTTGACTGAGTAATTAAGTCCGCGAGGTTCTCATAACGTGGTGCCTATGGTCAACTGACTTGGATTAATCGGGCTAAAGCTTGTTAAAGGGTCAATTTAGTCGCTTAATGTACAAGAGTCTGCACATAAGATGCAATATTTGAAAAAGCGATATAAAAAAATTATTATATGTTTAAATTCAGGGGGAGAAAAGAAATTTTTTTTATATAATTGAGCTAGTTTTTCAGGTCCTAAAAATCGTATGGGTTTGACTTTCATGAGTGAGGAAAATTCTTATTTCACGGTGATGTTTGCATATCTCTTCTCACAAATTTAAGGTTTGGAGTCATATTTACGAGAAAATAGTGGCACTTTATATGCATGAGTCTCCTATACACTTTATTTCATTTTGAACTTGATTGAGTACGTGGGAAAGTTTTATTGATAATGCGTTACTTGTGATAACATGCATTTTTTAGTTCATCTGATTGTCAAGGGCTTAAATTAACTTGAAACAAAGTGCTATTTTTCTTAATTTTCAAATATTCGGTGCTATTTTTGTCAATGTGTTTTTCACTTGCTTTTCGATGGGAGATGCTTGAGCGATAGAAGCAGACGCTTCCTCGCTCGAGCGACGGGCCATCATTTTGAATTTTAACATTATTTTTTAGGGTTTTACGCCATTTTCCCACGTTTCCTCTTGATTTCTCCCAAAACTTCTCCAACCCACGTCAAATTTGTGTTTTACCCACACTTTAAACACTTCAAATCATCACATTGTTGTGCTATTTCATTGAAACCACTATTTTCAAGTTAAATCCCTAAAACCCCTATTTTCTCTCGTTTTCTTCAATTTCTTTTGGGTTTTTGGTTTTTGGTCATTCTTGTCTCAATTTTATCATGTCTTTTCATGTGTTTAGTGATTATCGTGCCACATTATCACGTATTGCACAATTTTGCACCAACATTTTGCTTGTTTGGTCGATTTTTGGCACTCATTGTGGTAATTCTTTTGCATGTCTATCCTATTTAGCTTCTTACTGAGATTTAGATAGATGTTAGTGGATGCATTGCACTTTGTTGATTTGAGAATTGGAGTTGTGGAGACGTTGGGAGCTTATTTTTCATTTTCAGCATATTNATGATTGTGTTAGTTGCATTGTACCACATTTGATCACGTTGCGGTTAGTAGTTTTAGCTGTGTTGTTTTGGATTGTCCAGTTATAGATTAAAGTCAAAAGAGTTAGGTTGGTAGTATCGTCCTTAAAGGAGTTCAAGATTATCACATATGATCATTGGAATGCATTTAGACGTCCAAAGAGTGTCAAAGAGGCATACAAGTTATGCTCTAAATTCTCAATCGCAATTTGCAACGCATTTTTCACATAGAAAACATTGGAATTTTTCATTGCGGCATGACATTCTGACATACATCATGTCTTCACATCACCTACGTCTAGGCTTTACGACTTCTCTTTGTGCATTCATTCACAAGTGCGTTGCATATGGATTTTTGCCTCATTTTACGTGCTTTCATGCATCTCATGCATATCCTTTTCTTATTTATCATTTCGAGATCTTGATGTATTGATGTTACTCATTTCAGATGTTGCCTAAGAGAGCTCGTACTTCCGCTTCGATCCCTGGTACATCTACTTCTTACAGTAGGTCTAGGTTCGTCTCTGCGATTGCCCAAGATAGTTTTAGGTCGTAATTTTCTTTACGTCCCATCTTGTTTAAGTTCAAGGTCATTAAGCCTGACCTGTCCCTCGACCTCCCTGCTATTTTCACTTCTCAGGGTTGGGAGCCTTTGTTGATCGAGTTGGTCCCTCCATCGAGTCTTCTTATTCACGGGTTTTATGCTAACATTCATGACGTTAGCGGCTCATCTTTTAGAGTATTTCTTCGGGTAGGACAATTAAGATCACTCCTCATGTTGTGTCGAGCGTAGCTCATATCCCTAGAGTCATTCACCCCTTATTTCCTTATTTGACTCCCGATACTCTTTCGGCAGACTAGTTAGTCCGTTCGATGGTGTTTAACACACCGTTGAAAGGTGGTCTAGGTGCTATTCACAATGACTCTCTTCCTACTGATCGCCAGATTCTGTTGCACATTGTGTGTATGAATCTTAGGCCCGTGTCTCATACTTCTTCATTACACATGGAGAAGACTCGTTTCTTGTACGCCCTACTGCATGGTAATTCCATTGATTTACCTTCGTTCAATTGCTAGCAGATTTTGCGGGCTTCTCATATCACGGGGACGAGGGTGGGGCTGCTTTATGCTTACGTGATATATAGGTTAGTGACAGCTTGAGAGTGAGTTTTCCAGAGGGGGTTCCAAGGCGGGTTTCTCGCTCGATTGGCCATACCACTATTACTCAAAGTGGATCACATGCTTGTTCTGAGCCAATATAGCCCGTTGACCCGACTGGGCTGGCTAATCCTATCGATGACCTCATATCTTTTGACCCATTGGATTTACATCATTTTTGTTCTGCTTCTCCATCCACTGATATTCCATCTTCTTCTACTCCTGCTCCTCCTTCCACTGAGCTTGTCCCTCCTCCTACTGATATCTCTTCTATTTCTGTCAATCCATCTGTTGCACTTATGGGACATATGACTATGCTAATCGAGCAGTAGGCTCGTATAATGGTGGAGATTACCTAGCTGCGAGCTACAGTTGATCAACACTACCTAGGTTACTACGCTTTAGGATGTTGTTGGATATCTTCAGTGTGGACTTTGATGGATTCATCACCACTGGGATGATGGTGTAGCTTCCGAGGAGAGGACTAATTCTGACGATGTAGATGATGGAGCTTAGGTGCTAGGTTATCCCTTGTCATTTGTGACAAAAAGGGGGAGTATATATTTTTTTGATGTATTTAGATTTTGATGGAGTAGATATGATCTATATTTTTGGAAATATATGATTATTTTGGCTGGACATTGTGATCTACACTTTTTTCATGAAAATGATAAATTCAGTATTGCTAATTAAGTTTTAATGTTTCAGTAGTATCAATGTTTCGTTTTAGTATGTTGGGTTGCATTGATATTACATCTTAATTTAGCATATAATATGACACTGAAAAATGAATTATGAGTTATTAACTGTTTCAATCATTTTTACATTTAGTACTGCTTGATTAACTGCTTAAATTGATTTTACACTTAATATTATTTCACATGCATTTTACACTAGTATTTGAGTTTTCTATTTCAGGAAACAGGTTTTGATATATGAAAGTAGGACTCGATCAAGATAGTTTTTTGGTTGTGTCAATCTTTGAAGACTGTACTTTTATCTTATTACTGACTTGACTTTAGATTGTAGTTTTGTTATAGAATGCCAAATGGAGAGCTTTATAGGTAGTTAATGTAATTGGTAAATCTGTAAACAAAAGGGACTTAAATTGATACGTTGTAAAAAGTCAAGGAGTAATGTGTAAATAGTATAAAGTTGAGTTATATTAGGTTTAGGGTTCGAGAATGGAAAAGAAGGAAAAAAGGCACAATTATGCCGTTTGGGTTGGTTTCCAAATTCTTCTTATCTTCTCTCTTTGTGTTCTTCTTCCAAATCCTCTGCTTAGAAGTTTATTTCTTCAAATTTCCCTGTGAAATCTAAACACTGAGTGTGTTTATGCAAAGAGAAATAGTATGATTCCTTATGGCTTCTTTAAACAATAAGGGAATAGTTTAGTATGGAGGTTTGGATTTGTATGGTCAAACATGTGGGTTTCAGTCCCTTTTTGACATTCACTTCACTTTGATGCCTTTGGAAGTGTATTTGTAAATCTAATGGAAGAACCAGTTTCTTACAATATATTGCTGTTATTTTTTAGTATACTGTAAATCTTGGTTCGATAGTTTGTATAACAACTACACTTATATGATTTAATTAAGGAAAACGTATCTTAAAAACTTGTAATTTTTATCCATCTGTTTGTTTATTTTTTTCATGTGGGTGAAGCATATTTTTATTCAAGTTGTTGTCGTCATTCTTAAGTTTGTTAGGATAATTTTGTTGTTCTAATCAAGGTGATGATTATGGCGTAATAATAAATGATTACAATTTTTTTTTCGTGAATTCATTCAATAGGAAGAATGCAATTTATCACTATAATGAGAAATTTTGCCCAACTATTCTTTCTATTTTTTAATTTATTTTTTCTCTAAGTTTTTCCGGTAATTCATTGCTTAAATAGACCAAAGTCAGTGTGTGTATCTGTTTTAGAGTGTGTTTTGTGCTTTTAAGGGGTTGTTCTCTTTGTGTTTCAATTTTGTGTTTTGAGTGTTTATTTTGAGATTGTTGAAAATGTGTTCTTTTTTGTATTTTGAAAAATTATTTTGAAAACACCCAAAACGCGTTTTGAAAATTTTGACTTGATTATAACTGAAAACACTCTAAATGACAAATTTGTTGTTTTTAGTTTTCTTTATAAATTTTTAACTTGTTTTCAAAAACGCATTTTCAATGTTTTGGAAAATCGAAAACAAAAAGGGCTTGAAAATGGTAAAGAGAAGAGGCCCTAAATAATTTCCAGCAAACACATTGCTTAACTAGAATCAATTTTGATGTAATCGATTTTTTAAATTGTAATTCT
The DNA here is from genome assembly GCA_903798385.1 of Fraxinus cuspidata. Taxonomy (NCBI): domain Eukaryota; kingdom Viridiplantae; phylum Streptophyta; class Magnoliopsida; order Lamiales; family Oleaceae; genus Fraxinus; species Fraxinus cuspidata. The sequence goes on from CAIGRP010111939.1 coordinate 17,591, forward strand.
TTAAATTAGAGTGAGTTCGACAAATTAAACGTTATGCCAGAATTCTGTTTGATTGACATATAACGACACTTAATGTTTAGATTGTGTTTGTATAATTGACTTTAATTGATAGACTTATGAAAGAATTGCATTTTAATTGGTCCAATGCAATTTAATATGTTAGTTGACATAAAACATGTGTCACCGTTACCTGTATCTAAATCGATATTGAAAAAGTAAGAATTTCATTAGCATTGACAATGGAGGGAAATATCCTTATTCCCCATCACAAAACCCAACTACCTATAAAACTCCACAAAAATTCCGACCTGAATTAAATTCCTTTTGGGTATGAGCTCATAAAATGTCATTTTCAATGATGTTCTGCAAACCATATATTTGTAAATTTTACTTTTCTGGAATTAGAAATTAAAAGGGCTTCAATAGTTCAATTTTCTACTAAAAAGGCCCTCGACTTTTAGAAATAATAGTCAATTTCTCCTTTTTCAGTTTGATTAATAATCACGGTTGTTTTAAGCCCATAATTTAAAAAATAAATGTAATATTACAAAAAATTTTGTTGAAAATATTAGGGTCCGTTTGTTTTGTGTTTCGATTTTTAATTTTGAGTTTTGCATTCATTTTTTGTTTTCTTTTAAGGGTCTATTTTAAGATTTCTATAAAAGCGTTTCATTTATCATTTTGAAAAATTATTTCTCAAAACAGTAACCTAAAAAATATGTTTGATATGAAAGTTTGAAAAAAAAATATTACATCTTATTCCATTAAATTTGAATATTCAGTTAAAAAAAGAACAATTTTATGTTAATATATTATCAAGTATTATACAAATTTTAAAGTTGATGAATTTTATAATATTTTTTCTTACTAAAAAATCAAAATAATAAATAATAAATTAATTTACGAAACTGCTTAATCACCGAGACAACTCCATGAACAAACAGAGGTGCTTTTTGTTATGACGGTGCATTTTGTGAAAGAGGTGCTTAATTTTGCCTGTTTAACTCTTGTACCGCTCGCAATAAAT
>CAIGRP010111940.1:0-24684 GCA_903798385.1 Fraxinus cuspidata
TGACCCATTAAATAATTCCGAAAATAATTAAAAAAATAAAAATTATTTTTAGAATCAACAAAGCCCAAGAGCCCAAGGGCCAATCAAAGATTTTTAATATAATGCGTGAGGCGTGACTCAAACCCCCGACCTCCCACACAAATTCCACACTTTTCACTAGTTGGGCACTTCACTTGAATTAATTATTTCTTTCACATATTATATTTATTGTATAAATATCTAACAGAATGAACTAACGCTTAGTAAGCAAATCTCATACGTATGATGCATGCTCATAATTGGCTTATGAGTTAATTTAATAAAAGACATTTCTCAATATGTATCACCTTTCTTTCATTTCTTTAAAAACCTTGACGTTGACGTCATGAGCTCACTTGATTTATTGCCTATGGCCAATTAGAATCTACATGTAAGAAGGAATTTCGTAGGAAATTTTGATTCTAAATATAATCTACATGTAAGAACTATTACAATATAATCATATTACATATCATATTTATGAGCAAGTATTTTGAACATTATGATATAAAAGAACACAAATTATACGTGATCAATATTATACCATTTATTCAAAACCGCTTTAAACTTTAATCCACCAGGCCAAAGGTTCTTAATCCCTTGAGATTTGTAATAAGAATAAATTAAGTATTATAGAAGATAATGGGAGAAGAGAAAAGATGTATGGAGAATATAGAAGAATAATTTTCACCAAACTTAATTGAAGATGGAATGCCTTAAAGAATAAAATATAGATATTTTTATTTATTTATTTTCCACCAAGAAAACATGTGGTCTATTTGGGGAGTCAAGGAGGTAATAAACATTATTGCTCTAATTTAATGAAAAGTAATCATTTCACTTTATTTCTATAAAAATGCGAGAGTGCTTTAGGAAGTTAGAGATATTATATATAATAAAGCATTAATTTAGGAAACATTTTCTATAATTATTTAAAATATAATAATTATAATTATTATTTTAGTATGATTGTAAGATTCCAAATATTGAGCCAAACTTTTCTCCTCTAGAATTAAATGTTAATTTCAAAGATAATAGAGACAATGAAATAATTAAATAAAATCCAAAAATTGACCCTTACCAATTAATACAAATTTATAATCAACTATTAGTAAAATAAAATTAATTAATGCAGTCATCAAAATTTACTACTTAAAACAATTTCGTGTAAATTGAAAGCTTTGCTCATTTAAGATATTTTTATTATAATTATATTATGTTGAATTTTATGAAACTTAAACTTTATAAAATTTTATGAATTGTCAAGATATTCATGTCAAATCACAAAAAAAAAAAAAAAAATAATTAATGCGAAACATATATTGATCCATTGATTTGTATCTTGAATAATGAATTTTGAAGTTTAAATTGCAATCCTTTAGTCTTGATTTTTTGTTCTTTAATTTTGATTTTTTGTTCTTCAATTTCATTGCTCGAATCCTTCTTCTTGATTCTTGAATTCCTTTATACGTGTTTTGGATCTTCCTCTTCAATATGTTTTATCTTTGAATTTTTGTATTGATGAGATGTCACAAAGAATGAGAAAAATTGCATATGAATTAGGGATCATAACCCTATATATAGTTTTCATATGTATTCGGCTAATCAATAAATACAATCTTAATGGATCCTATTTCTACACATTTAATCCGGCTCACACTTTATTTAGATGTCCAAAACTCAATTACTTAATTCTTTATTAGATCACTTTATTTTTTGACTTAATTTTAAGATAGTCTGTATACACAATTAATTACATAGTTGGCCCATATGACAAATTAATATTTTTCCCAACATATTAAACAACATAAGCACATAAAAATGGATTATTAGTTAATTATTGATTTAGAAGAAAATTTTGTAATTACATAAATAACTAAGTACTTGCATGAAAAACGTAAGATGTATGTACCACATATAATTGCAATAAATTATCAATTAATTAAACATTCAACATCTTTAGAGCTTTTTGGACCATACACTGCAAAAATCATAAGATTATAATAACATTTCTATTTAAATTATAATTACATAATTAAATAAGCACACGACATATCTAAAGAACATATAAATTACATAATTATATGAAATCTAGGGTTTTGTGTCGTTACAGTAGCGCATCTAGCAATTCGGTTCATTTTGTTTCATGCATGCTATTGCTTCTTCAGGATTGTAGCAGCATTTGCACCATGTCCATTGATGATAACCGCAGCAGCCCAACTTACAAGGTCCTTGTCCGCTCCATTCTCCACTACCTCCTCCCCAATCACCACCACCGCCACCACCTCCATAGCCAGCCCAACCACCCCCATCCATTGGAACCTCATCCACCACCAAAATGTTCTTTGTTAAGTCCAAATTATAATTGGCAATTTTCTAAACCAAAATCAAGACCTAGTTGAATTGTATTAGGAGTTTATAGAGTTGTAGTCAAAGTTAAAATATGAGTTATTGAATCCTAATTAAAATCAAAAGAGTTGGTTGGTAGTATAGTCCTTGAAGAAGCCCAAGAAAATCACATATGATCATTGAAATGCATTTAGAAGTCTCAAAAGTGTCAAAGAGCCGCATAAATTATACTCCAAATTCTCAGTTGCAACATGCAACACATTTTTCATATAGAAAACATTGAAATTTGGATTTTTAGAAAAATTGTACATTTGAGTTATCTTTCCAACTCAATTTGAATCACCTCAATTTGACATCGGGTGAGAAAGTTATGATAAAATACTAACAACTGCTTAGAAGTCGCTAGCCTGAAGCTCGAGCGACGGGTCGACGTCCAGGATTCTATTTTGCTTCAAACACTTGATTTCAAAATTCAACCTCCATATATTACTTGATCAATAAATTCTTCCAACCCATATTGTTTGATTTAGCCATATTATTTCATATTAAACTGTAGATCAAAACACAATAGATATTTTGATCAAATACAAAACCATCTAATCCACCTGAGAAAAATCGATACCAGGGATTGGGAACTATTGCAAAAGCACAAATTCAGGAAGACTAAGGTAAGGTACTAGGAGTCGGGATTTGGCATCAAGAGCACGCAGTTCAAGAAGGCTAAGGTATAAACCATGAGTTGGGATTTGTTTTGAATGAGCATACCTTCAATAGGATCAAGGGAGACTGTAGGAATTGAAGTCAGAAGTTCTACAAGTAGACGGGTCTGGACTGTAATGTAGTTTGCTTCAATTTATAGTGGATTACTGACGGTAAAATGCCCGGCATTTTTACCCAGTTGGAGCTTCTCTGTGATAATCTTTGGCATTCTTTATTATTTTAATTATTGATGAAGAAATAACATACTTTGTTAATAATTAAAAAAAAGTTAAGAAATAAGAAGAAGACTAAAGAGAAACATATAGGTGATTCCGGTGAGTTTAGAAAGATGTTTAAATCTCTGAGATGTCATAAGTGTCAAGGTTTTGGCCACTATGGAAGTGAGTGCCTTAATGGTAAGAGAAATCAGGGTAAAGCTATGAATGTAACTCTTACTGGTAAAGAGTCTAGCTTGAATAATCGAAGTGAGATGTCCATTCATGAGGAGAGTGAAAAGTTTATTGCCTTCATTGCTAGGATTAAAAGTGAATCTGATAAAGACAATGAGAAGGTTGAGGAAGTAGATAACGATGAACAATCTGAGGAAGATTCTAAAGATGAGGAAGAGATTTGTGAGACTTATTAAAAATATTTGAAGAGAGTCTTAAGATTAAAAATGTGAATAAAGTTGTACTTAAGAATGTCAATGAACTTGAGCTAGTTAGAGAGAAACTTGTAGCTGACCTTTAGGAGTCTATCTTATGCCTCAATAAACTAGATATTGTGAATCAATATCTAAAGTCTAAAATTAACGATCTTAGAGGTGAACTTGATAAGTCCTCTAGGAGAGTTAGTGAGCTGACCATTGAGAATGATAAATTAGAAATCCAGGTTAAGAACCTTCTGAGCGAACTTGAATATTCCAAATCTCAACTTCTTGCTTTTTCTAGTGGATCTCAGAAACTAGACAGTCTTCTGGGGTTGAACAAGCTTGTTGGGAACATGGGAGGTTAGGATATAAGTAGACCGATCATAATAGGATTAGAACTTCCAAAACCATTATTATCCATGCCATCAATCAGCCTATGTATGTTCCTAATCCTGAACTCAAGAACAAGCGTATCATAAGACAAAAACCTACTAGATAGTGTAGGACTTACCAACCTAGAAATAGATATTAGTGACCACATAACTTCGGACATATGTTTATCCTTACTTGTTTCAATTGAGGTGAGTTTTGACATATAAGGTCTAGATGTCATAAATTCCTGAATAGAAATAGAAATCAAAATTTTACTAGAGTTATAAATCAGGATTTTGATGGCCAAATTGACTTCCTCACTAATCAAGCGAGTCATTTGACCAAGCTAATGATACGGTTGACTCGAAATAACTCTTCCACTAGACAAGTTTGGTTTAAAATAGTGAACTAAAAAAATTTGAAATTGATTACAGTGCTTTTAAAGGAATGAGCGTTCATATATGTAATTGATTAGGTACTTCTGATGTATGCATATGTTTATTAATTGCGATTCATTCATTATTGCGTGCATCTCTTTTTTTTTTGTTAGTTTTTTTTAAACAAAAAATTGAAAAATAAAAAATGGATTTTTTTTACTTCCACATAATGTATGATTTATTTGAACATGTGTGTTGTGACCAAGTATGAATTTAATTGATGTGATGTAGTATATTTTCTATTACTTTGTTTAGGTTTATGTGGAGTACTTAGTATATGTTTCTTCATGTACCATCTGCACTACATAAACTGTAATCTTGTGAGTAAGTTTTGATCGCGTGTGTGAGATTCGGGATAGCCACCATCTACTGCTAAGTTCACCTTGAATATGGATTGACTTTAATTTAGTAGACCTAAATTCTATTATATCCCCTTAAATAAGAAAAAATGTTTCATCTTATACTCTTTTTCGAAATTTATTTGACTTAAGCAATTAAACTCGAGAAGTTTTTCATAACCTGGTGCCCTATGGTCAAATGACTTTGAGTTATCGGCCCAAATCTTGTTACATGGGTAATCTTAGTCGCTTAATGAAGAAAAGTCTGCACATATAATGTGAAAAATTGTAGACAAAAATGATTAACTGAAAAACAAAAATTGAAATTGTATGAAAATGTATATATTCTCAAAGTTAGGAGGAGAAAATAATAATATACGTGAAAGTAAAAAAAAAAAAAAACACATATATTATGCTATAGTGAAAAAAAAACTTTTTATTTTTATTTTCAATCTAGCTAGCATATTTATGATAATCTGTTTCAACTATTATATTTCATATATCACATGCTTTTACACTTAATATTTGAGTTGTTGATTTCAAGAAACATGTTTCAAGGAATGTAAGAGACAGACATTCAGTTTGAGTTTGGGTAGATTAGTTTGTTTTTCTACCATTAACTTGTATTGTATAGTTTTGTCACAAAATGTTAAAATGAGAGATTGTAAAAATTTGTGTTGTATTGGTATTTTCTAAACAAAAGGATTATTATAAAAGAGTTGTAAAAGTTAATGAGTCTTTTAGAGGATTGTATAAATAAATTAGGAGTCTTTGGGTTCGAGTGTGGAATAAAGAGAAAGAGTTGTCGGATTTACGCTATCCTATCACCTAGCTGATGCTCGAGTGAAAAAAAAAAACAGAATAATTGTCGCCAGCCTATCGCTCGAGCGACAACCTCTCACTCGCTTGTAGCTAGCCTGGAGCTCGAGCGATGATGTTATACGTAAAATCCTAGTTCACGATTATCAAGAGTTCTATTTATCATATATCACTTAAATACATCTTAGTATAAATACCCAATGTCCATTATGTTTCTAGTGGTGGTTGATCAATTTTTTTACATTTCATATCATTCATCCATCCAAGATCCAAGAATACATCAAGACAGAGTAACCCTTTGGTTATTGAGATCAATCAATCACAAGATGAAAAAAACATTAAAGTCAAATAATCCAAGATACCAATTTCCTAAATATAATCAGGAAGATACTTTTTCAATAATTTTCAGAGATTGCTGAACTTTGAGAGAGTTGGACCAGAAGTATATGAAGAGTACAAGAACAAGGAGATAATCAATTCCAGAAGACCGGGAACAAGTGTGGGTGAAGCACGTTCCAACAGATTTTGGAGATTGCATGAATTAGATCAGTGAGTCTAGTGGGTTTTCTAGACTCAATTATACTATAAGTTTTTATTATTTATAGTGAAAACTATTGACTTTGTCTAGAATTTTTTTATCGAGTTAAGGGTTTTCTCAGTTATCAATTCTTCGTATCGTTTACATCATTGATTTCATACAAGCCAGCAATTCAACATAGGATAGTTAATTCACGTGAATTGGATATAGATTAATTAATTATTGTGACTTGTTACAATATTGATCAACGATAATTTTTAATTCCGTATTATTCGCCTCCTCTAGGTGATTTTTGAGTCGAACTATTAACTTTTAATCTTTATCATCATCTGCATCTGCACATAAATGATGGGCAAATATAAGTTGTTATAAAAGCTTTAAAGCTTGTAAGATATTTTAATCATCCATAATAATAACGGAAAATTCCATTTTTATGATACTAATCATTTTTATCGTCTTTAGATGTATCTACTGCAGTAACTGACAAAATAAATATATAGACCAACAAATAGGAGAGACAATAAAAGTTTTCGATGTCATTTTTTAAAGAAATGACTTCTCACTAAAATTGAAAAGGAAGATTTTGAGATGGAAATCTTAGTTTTTCCCGTGGTTCTATTTATAGGGGATTTGTTTCTTTCTAATAAATTATAAAATTGTCTCATAGTATTTACTCAAGGTAGTTTGCAGTTGAGGGTTTTTTAGTATATTTCAATATCTTATCTAATAAGAAGATGCGAAAATGCGATTTGAACTCTCTTTGCAATAAATTGTTGAATTTTAATCGGTGCAATCTTCTTGTGAGGCTTTTTGTGACATGTACTAGGGATGATTGTCAAAATTTGATCGCACATAAGTTCTCTTATTCTGGTCTCTTGAATACACCAGGTCACGAGCATAGCTATCACCTTAATTAAGATAGACTTTAGGTCGTTTTTGGTAGTAAGGAATTAAGCATATAAAGATAAGATTTACCGAGTTAATCTGTGGTATAGACTAAATACTTGGAGTTTTAATTCGTATTTGTAGGAACAGTAAGGGATGAGGATGGATTAAGAGTTTCCATTTGCATCCCTATTTGGTCCTCATTTTTTAAAAATCATTTTTCCAAAACTTATTTTCAATTAAACATTTTATGTGACTTATATTTTATCAACCTTCAACCATACATTTCATCATCTTTTAATAAAATTTACTAAAATATGATTTTTACCAAAAACAAAGAGGGGGGCTGAGCCGTGTTAGACAACCATTAAAATGTGATTTTTTTCGGAGAAAATATGTTTTGGAATAGTGATTTTTAAAGAATATGTAGTTATATAGTAGAAAAAAGTTTTAGGTTTACGAGTAAGATATTTTATTATGAGAATGTACGGTTAAAAATAAGTTTGAGAAAAAAAAAAGAAATTATTTTATTGATTGTCAGCATTTTTGTGTACACATTTTTTATAGTATAAGTAATAACAACCCCTCTTAATTTACCTTTTCGATTATTATACAACTTAAGAGCCTGTCTCGTCCAGATTTTAATATGATTTTAATCCAAGTCAAAGTCAAACCATCAATATTAACCACATATTTCATGAGTCCCACAACTTTTCAATCACACATTTCAAAAACTTCTATCAAAATCTACTAAAAATCTAATTTTAATCCCCCATCAAACACCCTCTAAGACTATCCTCCACATAGTTATCCATCTTAATGCAGAATCGTGTAATAAACTAACCTTAGAAGACTCGACAACTATGTTCTGACTGTGTATTGATATAAACCACATAGTTTGCGTGTCAAATTTTGTTTTATGCTTTGGATGTTTGGCATGGTCGTCTTAGAACTACGTAGTTATATAAATATTTTTATTTTCAGCATGTGGCCAAAGCTAGAATCCAAATTAATAATCAAAACTTTGCGTTGGGCTATCTCACTTCTTAATTACCCAATAGCCAACTACTATTTGAGATTTAATTTGATTGGGTATGCCCAACAAAGGAAAGAATAGAGAAAATTTGAAGATTAATGCTATTCGTTCAGAGTATAGATGATTATTGATCTATGTTGCTGTAGGATCACTATACATTCTTCAATGAACTTCCAACGCAATTGTTACACTTTAGACATCCGATAATATGACAGTGAACTTACTACTGCATTGACTAATAATCATTTAATGAACATCAATATTCAATTTTAAAGTATTTTTTAAGTTACGAGAGGATAAATGGATAATTACAATATATTGCATTGTTAATAAAATAAATTCATCATATTCTTGTAAAAATAATCAGCAGCAGGATTTGTAATGGAAAAAATTAAAATGAAATTTGTCACAGACTAATTAGAAACAAAATAAAGTCACAATTTTATCTGTTTGAAAATTCACTTTCTTAGTAATGAAAATTGTGATTATTATGTTCAATTTGAAAGAAAGCATTAAAAATCTGAACTTGAATTTAGTCAATTGGGAAGTGGGATCGGGCGAACCTTTTTACTTGAATAAGTCTTGAACTAGACATGCATACTCGTCGTAAAATCAAGATTCATGTATATTATTTTATATTTTCTATGCATTTTTAGTCAAGACCATTCGTTTTAAGTTGAGTTCAGTAGAAAGAATTCAAGACATCTAAATTCCTAATATAGTCCAACTAAAATCCAATTAAAATAGATCAACTCGTGTCGAGTTTTTTGTATGTAGAAAATTTAATACAACTCCTTTTGATTGAACTTTCGTAAAATGAACAATTTTTGAACTTGACAAATTTACTAGTCCTCGTACAGTCGAATTTTTATCACTCTTTATTGGCACAACTTTAGAAATAACTGTAGATGATATTTCAACAAATCAATATATTCATCAGAATTCATCTTCTACTCTTTGTTCACGGTCAGAGAAGCTAAATAAAGATGAACAATAGAGAAGAAAAGAATTATAATGAGCAATTTTTACCACTGAAAAATTGATTTATTAGTAAAACAGTGTGAACTGGATTATGCATGCTTGGCCAAATTTAAAAGTTGGTTTGTGAAAAACGAGTAAAAGAATAAGTAAACACAAGTTTAAAAGTAACTCTACTTCTTTTTTAGCTCGTGCTCAGAATAACTTTTATAGTAATAAGTAACTTTTAAAATTAATAAAACAAATAATTTAAAAGTATATTTTACTAATAAAATATCTACGAAACACATACTGTTCTAATTAGAATGATATTAATGAAAATAATAAAAATGGGAATGTATGCACACTTACCCCAATGTTTAGTTTAGTTGAAAATCAGTTTTTTAGTAGATTTTGAAAAACGTTGACGAAAAGTAGTTAAAACGTTATTTTTTCATGAATTTTTTTTGTTAAAATTAATTATTTACTTTAAATCTATTATCCTTTTTTTTAGCTAAACTAAAAAAAGAACTTATTATTATTGAACAATAACCCCATTTCAAATTCAAAAATCAAGCGTCACAAGACTAGACTGCTTAATCAAATCCCTTAAATTATGTTGAAAATGAATTTTTTTTATTGCTGATGATTAATTAATTGTTCTGTAACATAAAAAAGGATGAAAAACCAATTACTATCAAGAAATGAGAGAAATTGAACTGATGTTACATTCTAAGAATCCTTCCAAGCAACATATATATGCTAATGTTCGGGTTTCGTTCTAATTTACTGAAAAGTAACTTTTCATTTAGTGACTGGTAGAAAAAATTGGTAGTACTTGTGAGTCTTACAAAATGTGTGGTTTAAAATTAATATTTGACTTTGAAAAGTATCTTTTTAATAAAAGAAAATGAAACCCAAACAAAGGCTAACACTTACCATTTTGAGGTGCGTGTAAACTTGCTTGCACAACAAGTGTTTATGTGTTTTGTCGAACTTGAAAGAGTAAAACTTAAATGTAAGAAAAATAAATTATTTATTTTCAATTTAATAATTAGAAAAATATTTATTTTTTAAACATTCGTATATATTTTAAGCCAACTTTATAATCTAATTAATAAACATTAATATAGGATATTGTTGAACAACATAGTTTACAATTGTACAGAGTCAAATATTGTATCTTTAATTTAACTTCCTATCTAAGTTCTAGAGGTTATATTATTTTCTTAATGTCCTTAGAATTCAAGTGGAGGGTAAGTTTTTTTTCTAATTCTCTATATGTAAACAATATTAACAAATAAAATTTATTTTCTTCTTGATATTATTCAACTTTGTACATATAGATCATTTTACCTTAACAAAACACGCAAGAGTAACTTGCACGCACTCACTTGAAAGGATTAGGTTCAAGCGTGGATTGACACCATATGTCTAATGTATATTGCTTCTAATTTTATTTAGTAGCATGGATATAATCGTTGCTACATCTAGAGAAAGACATTCGCATATAACCAATAACATCATTGAGCTGCCATTTTAGAGAAAAACAAGATATATAACTTCCAGATAATATCTCAAACGAGAATTATTTTTATTGCAAAATAACATTACACTAACAATATTACAAGATGTTTAGACCTTTATATATAAACTCCCAAACTTTATTTCACCATTCCCTAATACTACATAAACCTCGTACATAATTTTATACCAACATCAATGTTCATTTTATTATATAGGCACATCAAAGAGTTAAGGTCTGGCCATTGCTTCATCGTGTTTCATGTATGCTATTGCTTCTTGAGGACTATCACAACACTGGCACCCTGCCCACGGATGATGACCACAACAACCCCATTTACAAGGTCCTCGTCCACCCCATCCCCCCCCACCCCCCCCCCCACCCCCCCCACCCCCCCCCCCCCCCNAACCCCATTTACAAGGTCCTCGTCCACCCCATCCCCCACCACCTCCGCCCCAACCGCCCCAGCCACCGCCGCCCCAACCACCACCGCGGGAACCACCACCACCTCCATACCCACCCCATCCGCCCCCACCCCATCCGCCACCATAATGATCTTTATTATCAACAGCATCTGCACATAAATCATTGCCAAAATTAAGTTGTTATAAAAGCTATAAAACTCGAAATATAAAAGCTAGATAATTTAATTTAACATCATAATAATTATAGAAAAATCATGTTGGATTTTATACTAACCCTTTTTGTCATCTTGAGATGTATCGACCGTAGTAGTGGACAAGATGAATAGACTCGCAAAAACGAGACCGAACAGAATAAAAGTTTTTGAGGTCATTTTCTTAGAAATAGCTTCTTACTAAATATGAAATGGAAGATTTTGAGGATGGAAATCATAGTACTTCCCTTTGTTCTATTTATAGGGGATTGGTTTCTTTTTAATAAATTATAAAATTGTCTCATATCATTTACTCAAGGTAGTTTGATGTTGAGGGTTTTGGATATATTTCAAAATCTTATCTAATAAGAAGATGCAATTTGAACACTCGTTGTTATAAATTGTTGTTAATCGGCGCAATCTTCTTGTGAGGCTTTTTGTGACATGTACTAGGGACGATTTATCAATATTGGATTGCACAAGTATTTTTATTCCGATGCCTCTTGAATACTTACCAAGGTAATTTATATAGTTATTTGTACACTAGGTCACATAAAAAAAAAAAAAAAAACAAAACTTAGTATTAGCGTATGCCATGTTGATTCTTTGTGATAGATTTTAGGATGTGTTGGGTATTACTGGATTACACCATATAGAGATAAAACTTATCGAGTCAGTCTTTGGATTAGAGTACACTAGTCGAACTAATTTAATTCGTATATGTAGGGAGAGTAAGGAATGAGTCTGGAATAAGTATCTCCATTTGCTTATATAATGTAAAACATGATATACAACTTAAATATAATATAAAAACAATGCATCTTAGTCTACCTTTTAAATTATTAGCCAATTATAAGAATATTCACCACAACATTGTCCATCTTAATACAGAATCATAAACTCACCCAACTTTATGATTTTTTTTCATGCTTTTGAGTGCTTGGTAGGGTCGTTTAATAACTATGTATTCATACAAAAACTTAGGGGTCGTTCTCTTTGACAATTTTGTGTTTTGAGTTTTGAATTCATTTTGAGTTTTGTGTTTTGAGTGTCTATTTTGAGATTGTTGAAAATGTATTCTTTTTGACATTTTGAAAAATTATTTTGAAAATACCAAAAACGTGTTTTGAAAATTTTGACCTGATTATAACTGAAAACACTCAAAACGACAAATTTGTCGTTTTGTGTTTCCTTTATAAATTTTTAACTTGTTTTCAAAAACACATTTTCGAAAATGGAAAAGAGAACACGTTTTCGCTGTTTTGGAAAATCGAAAATAGAAAACGACTTGAAAATGGTAAAGAAAACAGACCCCTATATTTTCAGCATATTGCCGAAGCTCAAAACTTGGCGTTGGACTATCTCACTTCTTAATTACACTATATCGAACTATTATTTAAGATTCGATAGCCAACGTTAATGCCGGATCGGCTATGTCCTATGAAGGAAAGAATTGAGAAACACTGTATTTATTCAGATTACAAGAGGATAAGTGTAAAAATGAATCAGCAGCTGGATTAATAATAGAGAAATATAAAATTGAAATTTGTCAACTAAAAAATTGGTCAAACTTTAGTTTTAATTATACATTTAATTCCATTTACAACTTTTATTTATTTTTTATCTACACATTTTATGGAACCACTAACTTTTGTCAACTTTATTTACTAAAAATCTAAATCAATCATAATAACAACAAAATAAGCTCACAGTTTTGAAACGGATTGAAATTGTCCATAATCGATGGGTTATTATTGTCGCTGCTAAATCCCGCCAAGGGTATGCTATTATAATCAAGTAATAAAGAATGAGTAGATTATCAATTATCGTTCTCAAGAGTACTCAGTATTCAATTAGATTTATTTTGACACTAACTTCAACATAATAGCAAAATTGGTGAAGTTTAATAATTATAAATTTAACCTATAACTAAATAACTAACTATAAAACATCTAATTAAGAAACATTTGTGAAACATGATTAATGGAGGCCACTAGGACTTCAAATCTTCCTATATTCTTCCATTTTATTATCACTTCAAGAAGTTGACAAACTTGTTTGGACTTGACGATTAATGTTCATATTTTGTATAATAACTTTTTCGAGTATTGTTAAAACTATACTTAAATATTATCTTACTATATTTCTTTGAAGAATTCAAACATATGAGATTCATTAAATCATAAGAACATTAAATAATATCACGGAAATTATAGTAATATATTTCTATCCCTCGTTGTACTTTACAATGATTGTTACTATATGCTATAATTCCTATTCTTTTTCCATAACAAAATAAAAATCACAAATATAATCAATTATTGATCAAGTAATTGAATAGCATTAAAAACCTAACAGCTCATTCAAACCAAATAAATATTTAAAGTTAAAATTTTGAAATTAACATTAAAACATCTTAAATATAGGGTTCATTGTTATCCTAACATATATACTTAGTCGAGCATCATGAAATTACAAAAACACATATTAGATTGATAATACATAACCTGAAATTAAAGTGTAGAAAAAAGACTATAAATAATCTTGAAATCTTGAATCTTTTGAACACTTTTTAATGATCTTCTTCTTCTTCTTCTTTGAAATTCAAGCAATTGAAATTTGATGTAAGATAATTTGTTTTGTATCCTAAAAACTTATCCCTTTGTAAGGAATATCATTTTTATCCCAAAAGCTTCTTCCTCTCATATGATAGATGAATATATGTATTTATAGTCCCCAAAACTAGGTCAAAACTAGTGTCTCAATTCCTTTCATGTAGAAGTTGATTTGGACTCGGAAATAAAGATCTTTCGTGTCGCGTTTACGATCGCGTGGTATTTTGAGCTACAGTCACATGGCATTAGCTTTAAGCTTACTTGAAACAATCTGGCCTTCCTTGAGGTCCCACGGTATATGCCTTGCAATTGCAAGGTGTAAACTTCTCCTTCTTCTTTAACTTGGTCTATGAATTTCCTTTCCGGTTCAGCTCAAGTCTCTTCTGGATTGCATCATGGATCCTTCATCTTTCAATCTCTACAATTTGAACATCATCTTCAACAGTCATCTGTAATTGATCTGTTTCAAGTTTCAAAAGTTTACAATTTAGGTCCTCAGACTTTTAAATGTTGGATTTAGCACCTGTATATGTGAATCTCCTCGGATTGCTATCTTTATGCTCCATATTGATTACGTGCAATCCGATTGATCTTAATTTCTCAGAATCAATTTCAATTATGTTCAAAATTATTTTATTTTCACGCAAAATGTATCCAAGTCGGGATTTTCTACAATTTACATAACTACACTCTGTCTAGGCGGTCTACTTTCACATAAAAAAAAAAAAAAAAAAATTCAATTTTTGGGTCAATCACATGGGCCCATATTATTTAATATAATGTTAAACCATTCAATTCAAGTTGTGCGCAATTCAAGGGAAAATTCAGTCAACAATAGTGGCGCCTGCCGAGGCACCTCCTGCGATTTACCTAATCCACAATGCTCTAGTGGCGGGGCGGTGGGGAACCCTCAAGATTGTGGTACAACCTTTTTTTAACAAATTAATTCCTGATATTTTTATTTTTATATTGTAAACCTACGGTAAAATCTATGAGAACTCGGTAGATTAATTGGAAATAGCTACACCAGACAAAAGTTAAATTATATAGATATTCAATCAATTAGTAATAATATCTCAAGTTTAGAAGTTCAAATAAGCGTGTAAAACACACTAATTAATTTTTTCTAAACTTACACTCTTGTTTGTTCAAACAAGATTATCTACTTAATACACAAGCAAACAAAAATAAAAGTATTGCGTCAAATAGCTTGTCATATGCGCCTCAGGTTTTGAAATTGTTTGAACAAGTCCTAAAAAGGCTTTTAAGTAATGGTACCAAAATAAATTTTTTACTTGACTAATGCTTCTTCGATGCATGTGTGGTCGCTTAGTCAATTTTCAATCACTATAAGCATTTAGGTTGATTATATCCCGAATCTCAATAGTCAGTTTTCGCCCCCCACCCCCTCTCTCTCTCTCTCTCTCGTGGGGATTCACACACCCAAACTTATTCATCAATCTTACACCATGATGTTTATTCTAAGGTTGATTTCATAACACATTCTTTATCGCTCAAGTTTGGTTAAATTTATACATTAAAAGTGACTACATTGCTCTGTGATGATTCTCCCTAGATTTGAGTATCTTAACATCCAAATAATCCAAATGGTGGATGACGTCATAGTTGATAAGAATAGAATTGGAAAAGAACTTATAATGGTTTTGATTTTGAGATTTTCTTTGAACTGTTGTGGAAAAGGAGAAAGAATTGACCATGTACCTAGAAAGGCCAATGTTGAGGCTAACATAATGGCCCAGCTATTTTCGTCAATTGATCATATAAAACCCCAATAACATTCGCCCAGGCATAAATACATAAACGTACCTCTCCTTTTTTAATATTATCTAAATCTATTAAGTTTTATTTGGTTAAATACGAGAACGAACTAAATTTCATCCCATTTATCAAAATCATACATGAACTAAACTTTGTATCAACATCATATGTGACCTACAAATTTGTATTACATCCATTTATGAATGAACTTCTATCAATCAAAATTAATGGAATAATGCACGTAGCAAATGGATTGCCCATGTTGCAATGATATGACGACACTTATGTTAATAACGTGAATGATATATGAACTTTATTCCATGTATGAAAACTATACATGAACTTTAAAGATGTATCAAAATCATTCATGGATTTAATTTTATCAAAATCAACGTTTTGAAAACTGGTTCGGATATTGAATCAAGAAAGTGAGAGGTCAAGGGTCGGAATGTCGAGCCCAAAATAATAATAATTTATTAAAAAAAATAATCATATTTTGATGTATATCCTGTTAGAATTTTATATCAAGTAAAATAGTATTTTTAATATTCATTATTTAACTTTCAAAAATTATTTTTATAATCATTTCACATCAAATTAATACTAAATGGGACCAAATGCAAATAAACATTGTGTTTGAGTCACATTATTTTGGAAGAATGTATTCTAGAATAATAGATTGATGGAAACTGTGTGGTTGAAAAAGAAGAAAAAATTATTAATGTGATGAAAAATATTATTTTATTAAAGAATGTGTGGTTGAAAATGAGTACAAAAATTAGAATGAAAATTTTAATGTGGCTCAAACATGGGCAAAATAAAAATTAATAAATGGGTCCAAATAAAGTTAAACCATACCTTATCATAAACAAATTGAGAGAATAGAACAACGGCGCCTCTAATCTTTTAAAGGTTCTTTTTTCATTCATTTTTTTTTTTTCATATTTCTTTGCTAGTTTTTGTGTACCATATATTATATCAGTGAGCCTAAGGTAAATGGAAAAAGTTAGATGAAAGATTAGTGCTTGATTCTTCTTAACGTTTATTTTTTCCTTCTCAAAACCAACCAAAAAACTCGGTAATTAGTTGCACGTCCAGTTTTTTTTTTTAGCAGGTTTTTATGCGTATAGGCTATAAGCATCAACTCGACCGGTTATCCGTCCTGTTCCCGAATTTAACATTGATCAAAACCACACATGAAATCACAAATTTGTTTTCCATCCATGTATTAACTTTCGTGTGTCAATCCAAATGACAACTGGTCAACAGGAAAATATATAACATTTTTTTCATCTCTTCTTATTCTGCTATTATGACATTAACTTAAGAATGCTCAATAAACGGTTGGATTCAAAAACTAAATCGAGAAACTCACTTCCATTACCACTTACTATAGACTTGTCGGAAGTGAACAAGAGGATACTTGCTTGTAGCTTCTTAACAATTTTATGACATATTAATATGACTCATTAATGGTAGAAATTGTCTCCTTTTTCTTGAAATATTTTCTTCAATTCAATGCTTTACAACATTTTCAAAATTGATAGCTCTCTACCCTCAAAAATCATCTTATTAAAACATTCACATAAATTTAAATTTATAAGGAACACGTGTTTGGATTATCATTCAATTGAAGCATTCGGAAGGAAAAATATTTTAGTTTTCGAATTCAGCCGTTTGGAGTTTATTGATCATTCTATAGTTAATGCCACAAATAACATAACGAGAAGAAATGAAAAAAAAAAAATTTTATTATTTTCTTGTACACCTTTGGTCATGGGGATTGTTTAGTTAATTTTGACGCGTGAAAGTTATTTCATGTATGGATCTAATACAAATTCTGAGTCCAAGCATGATTTTGATACAAAGTTGAGTTCATAAATGATTTTGATGTAGGGAGTAAATTTCATGGACCATTCATGTAATTAATTTGTTAAGAGTCCGCCACTTCATTTCACATAGACACTTTGTTTGTCAGGTAGATTATTTTACTAGTTTTGATTGACGAAAATTATTTTATGTACGAATGGAATACAAATATGTAAATTCATGTATAATTTTGATAAAAAGCTAAGTTTATATATGTTTTTGGTGAGTGGGATAAAGTTTATATACCGTTGGTTGACGCATTTAACCCATTGGTGAGTGGGATAAAGTTTATATACCGTTGGTCGACATATTTAACCCACTTTTATTCCATACAACATACTAATTATCCAATAAATGTTAATTTTCCATTTTTCTTCCGAATACTTGTGAATTCAGGACCAGACTAAAAAAAATTTCAACTTAGGCTTAAAAAAGATAATAATAAAATTACACAAAAACTTCTTTTTACATAAACTTTTATTAAACATCAAAAATGAAATGGACAAGGGGTAGCCCAGTCCAGTCCCTCCTACATCCGCCTCTACGTGTACTGCGAGGTTAATAGTTCAAATCTAATAGTTGTGAACTTTAGTTAGGAGCAGCTTGGGAGGCTACCGGAAATTTTATAATTTGAAATGAAAAGATAAAAATTAGGTTTGCTCATTATAAATCATAAGCACTGATATTTATTGATATTGATCGACGTCAATACTCCACATTATTCACACATACATTAATATGCTTCACTTTTAGACTGCTCAAGCTAAGGACTTTTATTCTGCATGTAGGCTATTGCTTCTTCAGCACTTTGGCAACAGGAACACCCTGTCCAGTGATGATAACCACAACATCCCCAGTGGCAACCACCACCACCGCCACTGCCTCCTCCGCCTGCATGTCCACCACCACTGCCCCCACCCCCACCTGCTTGGCCACCACCGCCACTGCCTCCACCACCTGCTTGGCCACCACCACCACCACCACTGCCCCCACCCCCTCCTGGTCCACCACCGCCACTGCCTCCCCAGCTGCCTCCGTGTCCAAAACCCCCTCCACCGCCTCCTCCATAACCGCCCCAACTACCTCCATGTCCACTACCCCATCCGCCACCATAATCATGGCCAGTCTTCTGATCAGCTAATTGTTGTTTTGCTTCTTCAACTACATCCACTGCATATAAATCAACTCAAACTTTTTAGCTTATATTGAACAAAACTAGAAAATCTAGGTAGAACTTACAAAGATAAATACACCAGAAAGAAAAAAAAAAAAAAAGCTGTTCTTCTTTCTTTTTATTAATACTCACTCTTTTTCTCATCTTGAGGAGTGTTATCGGCCACGACAGAGGAGACGATGAAAAGAAATGCAAATATGACAGAAACATGATCTTTGGATTTCATTTTCTTGAAAAGAATGGAAATCATGGTACTTCCATGAACTGCATTTATAGAGTACGAGGAAGTCACAGGTAACCAGAAAAGATGCCACGAATCATCCGAAATAGACTGTGTGCATTGTCATGCTTATGTCTTATTACCATTTATTCTTTGTAGTTCGGAGTTGAGAATTTTTGGATTATCCCATGCATTTATTTAAAAGTTAATTATTCTGATCAGAACGTGCATTTGAAACAACATTGGAAAATAAACAATTGAAAACTTGGCAGCGTCGGTTGTTTCGTAGTTAATGTTGTTGGAACAACATAACTAAGCCTGTGTTTTGTGTAGCTAAAAATCAAAATTTTTAATATATTTTGATGAAAGTCTAAGAAATCGTGGTTTAAAAGTTGATAAAAATTGTGGCCCAACTACGAGAAAATAGCGAATTTGCGACATAAAATTGTCTCATAAATAGAGATTTACTTGCAAAAATAATTTTGCGACACCAATATATTTGTTGCGGACATTGTCACACTATATGAGTCACAAAACGTATTCTACGACAACTTTTAATCGTTCATCATATAAACGAACTTGCAATATTATTTGTTTAACCCAAATACTACAAAATAGCAACAATGTATTTGTTGTCATAATGTCATCGCAATGCATATATGTCGCAAAAAAATAAATTGGCGACAAGTGAATTTGTAGCAAAAATTATTCCAAAAACAATGTGTGAGAAAAATGTTTGTTGCAAATACTATTTTAAAAATATAGCTTTGCCACCTATTCTATTTTGCAATAACACAAATTTGTAGTAATATATATTTTGTAACAAATCATATTTGTCACCTAATTTATTTTACATGTGTTCGTTGTGTTGCATCATATATTTTTAAATATTCAATGTTAGTTAGATAACAAGTTATATTCGTAGCTAAATTTATTATGCAAATTATGTTTGTAGTTGAATTTATTTTGCAACACAAAAAGTTTGCCGCTTCATCATTTATGCAACATTGTATAATTGGTGCATTGAACGTTGCCGTCAATATATTTGCAAACATTGTTGTTAATAATTTAGCAGTGTGCAGTGCCATTTTCATTAATGTTTTAGCAACGTTCATTGTACGTTGCTATTTTCTACCTAATTTTTTTTTTAATATAAATAAACTCATTCCACAATAGTATAGTTATGCAACCATATCATTTATTGTTTTTAATTAAGCAACAACAAAACTGCCATTAAGTAAAACGTTTCACCATATAAATCCATCTCCAATTCAATTTGGTTAAAATAAATATACAAATAAGGAGAGTAAATCATCAGCTTATTAACCTATTGTTTTGGCAAATGCCTCCATTTCTGGATTAACCGAGGCACCCTTGCTTCCTGCATAGCATTAACAAGGGGAAAGAACTTCAAAACCCACGTAGGAAATTGGAAACATAGTAATCCCCTGAAGCAGGGCCCAAGTATTAATAAAAACTTTATTGAAAGTTGATAACGATATTATTTTCTGTTCTTACATTCAAATCTGTCAATTCAAACTTTCAGAAACACACACGGATGGAAGACTCGTTGCTCTTTATCTACAAATATGTTTCTTCTTTTGGAAAATTGAATTATTTTGCTAATAAATTCTTGAATTCATGTGTTTCTTGTTATGCCATGTTGAAAATTCCTGCAAATGTTATCGTTTTGCAAATATCTAATTAAAATTTAATGATTAAATATATCCTTCAAGGCCAATTATCAAACAGATATTGGAATTAAAGAAGATTTGAAGGTCAGAAGCATTCTTAAGGAAAAATTCAACAATAATTTTAGATGAAGCAATTGAAAAGAATATCGAAATTAACCAACCACTAATTAGTAGAAGAGTGACTTAAACCCAAAATTCTATACCATGTATAGTTATCTCCACTAAAAATTTGAGTAACTAGAGGAGTGAAACAACGTTTGGTACTTACCTATAACGCTTGACCTCATCGATCTTGAGCTAAACACTCCCATTATCATGTGCCTTGTTCTCAAAAAATAAAAATTCACCAATGTAAATGGATTCATCTCAAGAAAAACGAAACCAAGATCTCACAAGAGATGTAGAATCTCACATTTATAAGTAAAAAATAAAGATTCCCAAAATTCTCCGGCCAAATTGCATTTTGCGTGCAGATTTTAGTACAAAGATTTCTGACAAATATGCGAATTCACTCTACAAATCATCCAGTAAGTTCAACATATACATTTGCAAAGAGAGAGATAATCAGAGTACATGCAAGCAAGGATTTTTCGAAGTCACTTCTCATCTATGAAGAGCGAAGCCTTCCTTTGACAACATATCCTCCGATTCACCTCCTCGATATCAAGTTTCCATGCTTCAGCATCCACGGGGATCTTCCCTTCATGAGTAGAGTTTTAGTTAACATATTGACCAAAGCAGAAAATGGAATCAGAAAACCTTGGTGAGGTTGGAATAATATTTCATTTGTTACTTGGTGGAATCTGGAATATCTTAACCAAAACCTTTATATGGGCTCGATGAGCACAACCCTTGTGTTTAGCTGCCATCATTGAGTTTGGAACCCTGAACATATTATCGGTGATAAGCCAGAGATAATAAAAATAGAGGAATGGGGGTAGAGTAGAAAATGCAAATCTAGGGCGGCAGTTTGCTACCCTTTGAAAATATTACCCAATTGGTATTTCTTTCCCGGATTTCAAGTCTAAATTGAAACTATGGCAAACCATATTAAAACTATGATAAACTCTAGCAACTGTGACAATCCATATTAAATTTCTTAGTTATTCACAATTCGAATTATTTAAGAACATCCGCAGATGCTATTCTCATTTACAATAATTAAATGTATTTGCCAATTACATATTGGACAAAGATTGAGATGCACGACTACCCAAATTTACTCTGGGCAAAATAACGATTATCCTGCAGGCTCGATTAAGTAGATAATTAACAGGGAACAATGCAAGAGAAAACGCCAAAAAAAAAATACTTTATTATTCATCCAACATCCAAAAATAACCCACAAGTCGGGTTATATAGTTAAAAAAATCATAATTATTGGAATTTTACCAAAAAATAACAAAATCTCAATATTCAAACTAAAAGAAAGCACGTAATAAAAAAAAAATATTTCAAAAATCTGGCATAAATCGAGTTCGTAATCTATGTTAAAAAAGCAAATGAAATATTACTAAAAAAGAAAAAAAAAACTAAAATTGGAGATTCGAAAGAAAAAACTGTGAATTTTGCCCTCGAAAACGATGCTTCACATTAAAGACATCGGAAGTCTTCAAATGGATGGGAAGGCGAAGTCTGTAGGAATTATTGTTGCTCTTCTGCAAGACCTCACAAGGTCCAATCTTTCGCTCCTTAAGCTTATTATACTCCCCAACAGGAAATCGATCATGAGTTAATACCACTCAAACAAAATCACCAACATCAATAAGTACCTGACGACGGTGACTATCAGCCTGAACCTTGTACTAGGCATTACTCTCATGAATGGTAAGTTTCACCTATTCTTGGATGCCTCGAAGATGTTCTGTAATCTCACCTGCCTTGTGACTCAAACTACCCACACGTGGAATATAGGCTAAATTAAGTACCCAGATGAATTCTGACCATAGACAATCTTAAATTGGCTCATTCATGTAGTTATATTCTTTGACCTGTTATACGCAAATTCTGCCTGAGGTAATGCCAAATTCCACTGCTTTGTTTAGTTCCTACCAGACTCCTTAAAAAGTTTCCCAAGCTCTGATTCACCACCTCTTTTTGACCATATATCTGGGGGTGGTAGGCACCGCTGAAATTCAACTACATCCCCAGTTTCTCCCATGAACTTCTCTTGAAATGACTCGTGAACTTGGTGTCACAATTAGAAGTAATTGATTGAGGAATACCATGCAAACACACACTTTCTCTAAAGTAAAGATGGGCGATCCACGTAGCATCCATTATTTTTCAGCAAGCTATAAAATGGGCTATCTTGGAAAACATGTCAACCACAACTAAAATAGAATCCAAGGACCATTGGGTACGGGGTAGTCCCAATACAAAATCTATATTGACATCAAACCAAGGGGCTTCAGGTACTGGTAAATGTGTGTAAAGAGGCTCACATTAATAAGAACTCCCTTGGACCCCTGACACACATATCAATGTTGTACATAAAGAACCAAATCACTGCTCAATTTGGGCCAATAATAGCTAGAGGATACCAAAGCTAATGTCTTATCTCGCCCGAAATGACCCATGTTATGAAGTTCACTAATAATCTGTTACCTTAGTGAACAATCTGGAATGCACAGCTGTAATCCACGAAACATATAGCTATTATGCAAAATAAAATCATGTAGTTCATTGTCAGTTACCTCCCGAATTATTTTCCATAAGGAAGGGTCTGCAGCATACATATTAGGAAATGCCTCAAATCTTACTACGCTGGTTCTCATGGTGGTGATGAGAAACATGCGACGGCTCAATGCATCGCGACACAATTCAGACTCCCAGCTTGGTGTCTTAGTGCAAACGTGAACTCCTGCAAGTACGCCACCTACTTGGCATGCCGTCTACTTAGCTTGTGTTGACCATTGATTTACTTCAGGGCCTCATGATCAGTGATAAGAATGAACCATCTCTATATTAGGCAATGGCGCCAATGCTTTATGGACTGAACTATGGCATAAAACTTGAGATCATAGGTGGAATAATTCTTCTTTGACCCTGATAGCCTCTTACTGAAAAATGATACTGGACACCCATATTGACTCAAAACACCACCAATACCAAACCCAGATCCATCAAAGTTTACTTTTCAAAATCTTGAAGTGGCAAAACTGGAGTCTTGTCATCCTTTACTTGACCAACTGAAAACTGTCTCGGACCACTGGAAACAATGCCCCTTTAGGCATTCTATGATTGGGGCAATTAGAGTGCTAAAATTTCTGATGAACCAACGGTAGAAGGATGAAAAAAAGATGTTGGGTGCGTTGGATAGTCCAAAAGTCATTACCATTCACTCGTACAACCCAAACGCTGTCTTCCACTCATCTCCAGACCTTATTCTGATTTGGTGATATCCACTTTTAAGATCAATTTATGGGAAGACCTTAGATACGAACAGCTGATCTGACATATCATCCAGGCAGAGTTGGAAACATATACTTCACTGTAATCCTATTAATTGCTCTGCTATCAACACACATACGTCAAGAACCATCATTCTTCGACACCAGTAGAGCAGGAATCGCACATGGACTCATACTCTTACGGATGTAGCCCCTCTCCAACAACTCTATCACTTGTCACTGCAACTTTTCAGTTTCCTTAGGACTGAGGCGATATGTCGGTCGATTAGGCAAACTCGACCTCAGAACAATTTCGATATGATGTTGAATATCCCTCATAGGCGGCAACCCCGGAGGGAGAACTTTTGGCATCAGGTCAGAGAACCACATTAGCATCTGCTGCACTTCTGTCGGTATATCTGGACCCTCGTCTGCCATACTATTCCCTCGAGGCAGTAGAGCATAGACTATGTCTTGCCTTAGGGAATGANCATAGGCGGCAACCCCGGAGGGAGAACTTTTGGCATCAGGTCAGAGAACCACATTAGCATCTGCTGCACTTCTGTCGGTATATCTGGACCCTCGTCTGCCATACTATTCCCTCGAGGCAGTAGAGCATAGACTATGTCTTGCCTTAGGGAATGAAGCCGTTGAATAATGTTTGGATATAGTCGAAACGAAGGAAGTGACCTTTCATCTTCTC
>CAIGRP010111941.1:0-25072 GCA_903798385.1 Fraxinus cuspidata
CCTCAGCTGTGAAATCAATCCTTTAAATCGAAGTGTTATGAAGAAGACTAAGAGAGCCAGCATTACTGCAGCCTAACTTGACGAATCTAACCACGTTTATAGCTGTAAATAAAAATCGGGGACTGGGGAGGGTGGAGAACGAATTTTCGTCCCCTGTACAATCCTGCCCACAAATCAGAAATATCTGAGAACGTAGCACAACACATATGACCACGTGTTTCTCAAGAAATCTCATTTGACGAGAAAATCCAGTGGATAAATGATCGAGTAAAAAGCAAGACTATGGATATGTAAATGAATAGAAGAAGCCATTAGAACACGAGCAGGTTTTTGAGCAATGACAATATTAACCTAGTACCTAAATCTTGAGGATGACCTGCCGGAGGCCGTCATTTCCCACAATAACGAGAAAGCAATAATACTTTTATATACTTATCGAGAAATTACCGTCCATGGCCAAAAACAAAAGCTTGGTTAACATTCTGAAATTACACCATATAATCACAGATCAATGGAACTTTTAGTAAGTAATCACGAGAAGTGGATTACATGGTATATTGCCTGTCTTTCTTTTTTCCTTTTTAACAAAAAAAGGAAACCTCAACTTAGCTCATTGCAAGAATCATGAAAAGTTACAAATCAAAATTTGTATCCACACGGAATGAGAGGAAAAGCATCATTGATTGAGCCAAAGGCTAGGCTTGGTAATCCAAGAAAAGACGCAATTTCTGTAAAAGGAGCTCGCGGGTTCCATAGAGAGGCTTACTACTAATGACCCAATCCTTCTCAAGATGTCCTGCTTTAGAACTGTTGAGCATCTCATCGTGGAAGGCAGACACAATGCAGTAAATCGAAGTCCTCAAAATATCAGCGATTGCATATGCATTGGCATAAAAAGGGCTCTCTCTTCTTTTTCCAGCGGCACCTACAGTAGAATCTCTTCTCTCTGTGCTTCTTGTTACCCATCTAATTCCAGCAGGACCCATCAGCTGATTTGGGGACTGTAAGTTGGTCTTCTTCCCCATGAGAGTTTCGACAGCCAGCAAACAAGATAATAAGGTAGAGATAACAGCACCATTACTTCCAGAGAGTTGAGCAATCCCAAATCTGTCCTCCTTGTGTGAACGGGCAGTCAATGATGCAACAATCCGGGCACACCAGGCACATAGCTGGAACATAGTGAAGCAACAGTTAGCATCTCATTGGAAGCCTAAATGACACCACTGTGCTACAAAAACAGTTGGTGCTATTTACTCATCTGTTTGTTCTCGATGATGTTGAAGTACTAGTTTTGGTTTCATGATAAGACAGAATATTTTACTTAGATACTACATTGAGCTTCTAAAACTCTTCTATTTATCCCTTTAAATCTGTCTCACATCACACCATGTATGTCTGCCATAAAATTTTGACCAGTCCACAAGTGTCCATTTAATTTTGACTAGAGTAAGCATATTTGCAAGCAAGATTTTCATGAAATTCATTGTGCTAAAATCAAAATTAAAACACGGTGGCTTCATAAGATGATGCACTTATCAGAGGCTGATTCCAGACTCAGAAACAACTAAACACCCCAAGAACCTGACAACCAGATTAAGCAAAGAAGTCAACGGCTTTGCATAGTGAGGTGATAACTCAATTTTCTAAACCAAAATTTGTTGGTGTTTTGGCTTTTGAATAATGCTCTCTTTATTATTATGTACTCACTCCTCAGCGTGGTTAAAAAAGGCAGAGCTGAGGTGTAATACCTGTGGCTCAAGGCGCTACTTCTAGTGCTTTTATTTTGTGGCAAGCGCTTCATTGGATGAGGAGTGTGCCTCAACGTTTTATTTGAAATTTGATTTTTTTTTATTTCTATATTTTTAGTGCAAGTGTGACTTTCAATGATGATTGGGCCTTTCTTCTCGAATAAAAAAAAGAACAAAAGATTGGACCGTCAATTTTGACTAAACAAGAAAAAAAACTAAACCCCACTAGCAATTTGAGTACCCCACCCGCACCTCACCATTCTCAAAGATTGCAAGTGGCAGCCAGCCATTCTAAAATTCCAGCAGGTATATATATATTTTTTTTCTTCTTTCTTTTATGCATTTCGTTTCCCGTCTCTCGTCTTAAAACTTTTGAATATGTTCTTGCACATGACAAGACAGTGGGTTCTTAAAACCAGGCAGCCATGGTGTCAATTCTATGTAGAGTTTTTTAAAGATTGATTGTTTTCAATTTATTATATTTACATGTTTATTCAATATTATTATTTTTTATCGTGTGCGGTGAGGCTTACGACTCAATTTGCCTCAAGGCTTATGCCACATAGGAAAAACCCCAAAATACCTATTTCTGTCTTTTACATTGCTCCTCAGAATTGTTTGGCCAGTTTTTTATGATAATACAAAAATCTACTGTTGTCCAACGTACAAATATGTTTACGTAGGAAGATTCTAAATTCTTGTGATCTCTCTATTTAACTTGTATACAAGACTAATGGTAGGGAGAAGTAAGTAGTAGACTTCAATGAGAGAATACCTCTCTTCCTTTCATGTAAAGGAAACCCTTTTCCAACGTTGCTTCTATTTATCACACCTTGATCACGGACAGTGACAATGAGATTCTTCTCGTCTAGTTAAATATCAAGCTAAAGCAACTAGATCACTCTATTTTGCAGGTTGTGGTGGTCTTGTAATTGGTGGTGCAGGATGGAGGTTTGGGTTCAGATACAGATTCAGGTAAAGTAGTGTCTTATCTCATCTTGTAGACATAGGGTATTTGTCTCTTGCAGTTTTACACACATAATCACAAACTATCAACATGTTCCTCTACCGTCAGCGATTGTATAAGAATCCAAACACACTAAATTTCCCTCCTTGATGTCTATAAACAAGTTACCAAACAGTGACAGCCTTATGGTCTAATTGTATCTGCATTATGGATAAGAGAAATGAAACCAAAATGAAAAATGAAGCTGAGCAATAACTATGGTGAAAATGTTGTGAAGTACGTAAAATTTACGCTAGGTTTTGAGTACATAATTATTTTTAAAAAACGTGATGACAAGGTGAAATCATGAAAGAAATAAAATAACTGGAAAATGGAGAAAGTTCAGTTAGAAACACAATGCATGTAATATAGTAAGCAGTTGAAAGACCACAACATATTTCTAGCGCATGAGTTACTTGCATATAAATGAATAGAGAATCTCAAACAAATGTGAAGATAAGATCTGACCACAAATTTTATAGATATTACTCAGCATAAAACATAGGGTATGTTTGAGCTCCATTTTTGTCAAAAAAAAAAAAAAATGCATTGTTGAATAGTGTATTGATGGGAAATATGAGGTTAAAAAATAAGAAAAAATTTTGGTTTTGCATGTAATATTATTTTATTGATAAATGTGCGGTTGAAATAGGGTCAAAACACTATTCAGGAATGCCTTTTTTTTCAAAAAAGTGGGGCTCAAACAGGGGCACAGTAAATATCAATTTCCTGAAATATAAACAGAGAATTATATGAACAAGGTTATAATTTCTTGAACAAATCAACATGAGAATAGAAGTATTAAGATTCTACCTGGGTGTCGTAAAATGATTCACAGACTTTAGAATATTCAGGTTCCATTGCTGGCGTACGTAATTGGCTGGACAGCTGGAAGGAGTTCTCAATTAAAGAACTATCTAGACTTCCATTTAGCTTTAGAGTTAGCTGTTCCAGAGGCCTCAGGCATACAGCTATAACTCTTTTATAAGTAGCACCGGTCTCTTCAAAGAATGCCGCTCGGCGCCATGTATCAACATTACTTTCACATAACATACATAGATCAAGATAAGCAAGATACTGTAAAAGAGATTTTGGTGTGCTCTCCTCAAGAGTTTCAAGAAGTAGTTCACTTGGATTTGTTTCTGCTGCTGCTGAGCCTTTTGGGGGTGCAAATACGAACCTCTTCGTGTGTATTACCTAAAAAATCAGAGATATTATTTATGCATGCAAGTAAATGAAGTCACAATGGAATCACAACTTGAGATGTTTACCTAGTCCACAATGAAAAAATTAGAATTCAAAAAATTTCGAAAGGAAAAAGATTTTAACAAAACAGGCTGGCTAAGGAAGAAACCTGATGTAAATGATGGCTTAATTCCCAATAAAGAATCACTACAAAGCTTCCAATGTAAAAGATAATCTGCTCGCTGATGAACTTTCCAATTGTATCCTGACTTGTATATCCATTAGGTAGGAAAAATGCTAGCACGCCTGATATCAGGTAACCAGCAGCTGAAAACTTTAAAGCTTGCCCAACAGCTAAGGGAAGACCTATCTTGAAGCTGAAGAAAGGAGGACGCTGTCGATAGAGATTTGATGCAAGTGATATGTCATTACTTATTAGAAAGTAAATCACGTCAAATGAAATTGCAGTTCTTAATGATATCATAAATCAAGAATGTCACCAGCAAGACAGAATAATCTTAAGAGTATGTTTGGGAAGTGTTTATAAACAGCTTAAATTACAAATAGATAGAAAGAGTAGTGGATAAGTGAGTAGATCTAGTGGAAATGTGTGGTTAAAAGTGGCTTGAATGTTCATAAACAACTTAGTAACATGAGCCAAACATAGGCTTAATGAATCTATCTTCGAGCATTACAAAATAAAATTTGAAGGGTGATCCCATAGGACTGATTTTGCTACTGTAACCATACAAAACCACAGGAAAATCAACAAAATGAAAATTGAATAACATTAGCCTTTTACAACTGGAAGTGTTTTGCCACACAGAACATCCTATTGAATTTTATTTGACAAACCGGCATGTATTCACCCCTTCCCTCCCCTCCTTTTCCATGTGATTAGGAAATCAAAGGAATTCGTGGAATGGAATTATTCGGAAAGCATTCCCGATAAATTGAAAGCTAAACATAAGATGCAGTTGCTAAATGTTACTTTGATAATAGATGGTTACTAAACATCTACAATCAAAGCATTACATATTTTTACAGATTCCAAACTGGAACTATTGATTCATAATATGGGAGGATGTATACAATTTCATTCATTTCCATAAAACATAATAGATGGAAATATATTCTCAACTCAACCTTTCAAAATTTATTTTTTGTCAGCAAATATTATTCTTGTGAAACTTGTAATTTCATTATCGAGATAAAAGTACATAATAATTTTTTTCTTCAGAATAGAACGCCCTTTTCTATTCAACCTTATATGTCTACTAAGACTGGTGCTATACTTCAAATCAAATGTTATGCCTGTCAAAATAATAGTTACCTGAATAATCGGAAACCGCAAAAGCCAGCGCTGCTTATACACGTAGTGCAACCCATAGAAAAACCCCACCACAAAACCTCTAAACCCCAACTTCCCATAAACACAATACCATCTAGACTTCGACTCTAAGTTGTAAACGTCGCAACCCCAGCACACGCAAATTAAGGAAACTGCCCCCGCCACCGCGCACAAGCTCACAAACAAAACATAGCTCAATGACACCCTAATTTTTCTCCTAAGTTCCGGCTCAGCCGAACCCTTGGAAATGAAAAGAAGCCTAGCCAAGCTGAGGAGGAGGTCGAGTGGAGAAGCGGATGGAAGTTGGTTCGGGGAAGAGAGGAAGAAGACGGAAATTGCGAAGAGGAGGAGGGAGAAGTGGAAGGAAACGAAATAGAAGAGGGAAAGGAAATTGGGAGTATAAGAGGGTCGAGTAAAGGGGGAAAGGAAAAGGGTTTTGGAGAGAAAAAGTAAAAGAGTGGATTGAAGTGCTTGCCAGATTAAGAAGCTTAAGAAACGGTGTTTGATGATTGAGAAATGGGTTGCACCGCCATTTTTGTCTTTGAACAGTGTTCTTTCTACGGCGGCGGATACCGACATCTTCTCGAGTAAGTTGTATGGAGTCGCGGCGGCTAGTTGGGTTTTGGGGCTGTTAGGTTGAACAAAGTGAATATTTATGCAGTGGCAGCAATGGTGGTCGCAACAACGGTGTGTACGAAGGATCAGCGTATTTGGCAATAAATAAATATTTTCTACCATAAAAAGATTCTTCTTGAAATTTAACTTTGATTTAAACAGGGGTGGCGTCAACCAAAATTTTGATGGATTTTAAAAGATTGTGAGTGTGTGTTTGATCCACATTATTTTGAAAGAATGTATTCTGAAATAGTAGATTGATGGAGAATTTGTGGTTGAAAAAGAAGGAAAAGTTATTGATGTGATGGAAAATATTATTTTATTGAAAAATGTGTAATTGAAAATGAGTAGAGAAAAATATATTCTGAAATAGTAGATTAATGGAAAATGTGTGGTTGAAAAAGAAGGAAAAGTTATTGATGTGATGGAAAATATTATTTTATTGAAGAATGTGTGGTTGAAAATAAGTAGAAGAATGAGAATGTGAATTTTAATGTGTATCAAACATGAGCTAAATCTTATTGAGTTTCTTTAAAATATTAATTGGGAACGTCTAAATTTTAATGAATTTCATTAAAATCTATTAAAATTTCAATTAAAGACATCTAAATTTAAAAAAGATTTTGAAATTCATTGCAATCTCAATTGAGGACATATGTAATAACAAGACATGGTTGCTTTGAGTAAAGGCTCAGCTGACATGACTTTTGCTTTTGCTTCTTGTGGGAAACCTTTTGGAGGAAAGTTATTTTTATTTTTGTTTGAAAACTAATTTTAAGAGCCCGTTTGACATGACTTTTAAAAAATCAAAATGAATTTTTGAGATTCAAAAACTATTTTTGGATTCGTTTGACTAATTTTATTAAAATACTTCTACTAGTTAGAATAGCATTTAGAAGAAATAAGTTAAATGTAATTTCTTCTAAAAGTATTAGAAAACTCTTTTAAAAATTAATTTTCAAACAAAAATAAAGGTGGCAACCTTCAAAAACTCTTCTACGGGAAGTAAAAATCATATCAAACAAGCCCTAAAAGCATCTCCTAATCCATGTTAAGATTTGATGTTCAATTTTAAAAGATCAACTTTATTAAGAGAAGTAGTCAAACCCTTATAAATTGGTCTATATTTTCATCTTTATTCAATGTGGGATTTTACCCCTTAATATACCCCCGCAAGATGGTGGCTCGTTTGAGCAGGCCAATCTTGAAATCCGTATGCTCAGCCTTAATCGGATCGAATTACTCATTGGTGGCTCGTTTGAACAAATCAATCTTGAAATTCGTGTGCTCAATTTATTTTTTTTAGTCTTAATCAGATTGAATTGATAATTGGAGCTTAACTTGCACTGATACCGTGTTAAAATTTGGAGTTCCATCTTAAAATATCAACCTTATTAATATAAGTAGTCCAAACCTTTATAAATTGGTTTATGTTTTTATCTTTATTCGATATGAGATTTTATCCATTCCAAAAGTGCTTTTAAAATAAGCCAGATTGTATCAGCTTCCCTAAAAGCCAGTTTAACTAGAAAAAATATTTTCATAAAATTAGCCAAATCGGATCAAAATCTCATTTTGGATCTCCAAAATTCATTTTTAACTTTTTAAAAGTTATGTCAAATGGAATCTAATGCTATTTGTACATAATAGTTTAATTAATGGTGAGTTGTGTTACATGTATATAAAAATTTAATTATTGGTTTACTATCAAATGATATGGCAAGATTTAATTTAATTAAAATTTCATCAATCAAATAAATTCTCCTCTTACATTTTGACACACTATCACTATTTAAAACATTAAATAAATGAACAATGCTACGAGTACATGAAGATTTTATAGAATTTTAACAGTAAATATACTTGACAAGCTAGCATTGGAAGGAAAAAAAAGAAAAAATAAAAATAGGCTAATAGGGTGCTGCCGTGTTCAATCTCTGTTAAAAATTCTTGTATGTGCAACTTTATTGTAAATAAATAGTTATATGTATAAGAAGCTTTTTTCTCATAATCTATCTCTCTTCCATGTCATCATTATGTAAAAATAGCATTACTTGATTGCTTTTGGATGATTAATCATTGAGCCCCATGTTTGGGCTCCATTTTAGAAAGCATGCATTCTCATTCTCCAATAAATAATATTACACGTAAATCCAAATTTTTTACTTATTTTTAATCACATTTTCTTCAAATAAATCACTATTCCAATTTTTTTTTCCTCAAAATCGACTATTTTTATGAAGCCCAAATAGGGGCCAAGTTTTACATTTTTTATGAAGCCATTGAACGCTAATGATATGGAAATAATTTCATGTTCTCCATGATTTTAACATATTTTTCATATCAATCGTTTGATTATTTCTGTAATAGTTTAATTGCTAAATAGTTTAGCAGCAGTACTGAAAAAACGTAAGGAAAGGATCAACATGACATTATCTCATTTATTGAATAGATATTTGTACAAACCGATGAATATTGGCATATTCATTAGAATTGGAATGTAGTCATGATTTTATAAGATCATTCGTGGGAACCATACAGCTTCAGCGCAGCATAAAGGATGATACAAGAAGAGACGCATAAACACAACCACCAGGGACAAGCACACGACATATGCGTTTCATCATCTCTTGGGGAGTCGAGCTTCCCAATTTCATATTCTTCTCGAGGTTTAGTCGGCAGAGCTTCGGCTGGTGCTGGTGCCGGTTTCTGCAGTTCAGGTTGTGCTTGTTTTGCTGGTTGTCGAGATTCAGGAGTTTCCTTTAGCTTAGATGGCTGTTTTTCTTCACGAGGGATGGCTACATTGTTGGCCTAAAACACCATACGACATACATAGATTAGAAATTTACTTATTCGGGCTACATTTTTCACTTCATGAATCATATAATTCAATGAACTACCAATTTCCTGAAGTGGAGATTGTATAATAAATCGATGTATCTTTGTTTAGCTTGCTTCTGCTCTTTGATTAACTGCCTCCAGACGCCGTAGGCTGATCCCATATTCAGGACTTTGTTTGCATATATCTTCCATGTATAGCTGCAAGTGAACAAATGTTGTAATTCAGAGAAATTCAGGTGATCTATCATATACTACATACCAAACATTCATTAACAAATGGAGGATCAGATGGTACCATTCGTATATGCGCTTGAGACCTCCTTGAGACAACCTATGCCAATATTTAGGATCTCCGTTACATTTCTCAAAGAAATCAGCAATCTTGTTACTTGATTCATCACCATTGTTAGGATCAATAAGAAATCCCGAGACACCATCCACAATGATTTCTGCTGGTCCCCCTTGATTGGTTGCAAATGTGGGTAAACCACAGTTCATTGCTTCAATAACTGTCAGGCCAAAAGCTTCATATAATGCAGGCTGCACAAAAGCTCCCTTCGTGTCAGCAATGATCCGGTACAGTTCACCATTACGATATCTATCGGTTTGGGCGGCTATCCATCGCATTAGTCCTTTAAGTTGGTATTTTTCAATTAAAGTGTGCATTTTCTTGATTTCACCCATTTCTTCCCTGTCCTTCGATTTGGATGGATCGAAGAATCCACCAACAATAACGAGGTTTACTAAACTCCTAAGCTTTGTATTCTTCCCATACCACTCAGTCAGCCCTGTAATATTCTTCACTGTATCAAGTCTTGCCATTGAAAAGATAATTGGTTTCTTTTGATCTGCAAGAAATCCACTGTTCCAAAATGTACGTCCTTATTCAGAAATTTTAAGGATTTGTGCAGAGAATATGCAGGTGGAGGGTCAAGTTGAATTTGAAGAACTTACATGTGCTCGTCGTTATCCTCCTCGCTGTACAGTAGTTCCTCAATGGCAGGTTGAAACTGGATAAGTCGGTTATGTTTCTCCGTGATTGGGAAGTAGATGGATTGATCAGCTCCGGGTGAAGCAATATTAAACTTTGGATCAAATGCATTGATGCCTGAAACTACTCTATATAGCCCTGGCATAGTGAATTCGACGTGGCTTTCATATTGTCCAGGTCGGTTCTTGCTGAAACGGGAAAGAATACAATGAAATAATGTTTTATTCGTGCAAAAGCTGAAGATTACTTGCATCAAACAGACTAACCTTCCTGCAATTTCTTGATAGGTGCTGGTAACTATAAAATCAGCAGTGTTCATTGCAATTAAATCAGCAGTGAATTGACATGAGAAGTGGTATTTGGGATCCAATTCCTTCCATTTCATATCTGAATCTTCGTATTTAGTTTTCTCCAAAGCATGAGCAATGGTTCCCTGAGTATCAAAACATCACGATTATAGATTTTCTCAAGTCTCCCGGAAGATTGAAGAATGAAGTATTACATTAAGATAATTTCATGCTAAGTAGTAATACCAGGGTTACTCCAAGTCTGCTAGCCACTAAAGATGCCACTATATTTCCATCGGTATAATTCCCTAGTATGAGGTCTGGTTTACCTTCCATTTGCTCAACAATCTTTGCACTAGCATCCTAATGATTTAAGAAATATACAGAGTCGATTTGCCAAAGATGTTGAGCAACTCGTTAAATAGAAAGTTGTGAAGTCATGTTTGAAAACGAAGATAGTACTTGCCTGGGAAAACCTCTCCAAATAAGGATATACATCAAATCGAGAAATCCATTGGCGGAGAATCCCCATCTCAGTCCTAAATGGGATCCTAAGGATGTAAGAATGTGAAGTGTTCATAATAGGCTCGATCTCTTGATTGCATTTCGTCTCTTGTGCATCTGGAATGAGGCGAGTCACCTGTGCATGTAAGATGGAAAGAAGTTTTTAAATGTGTCTCTCTCGATTTAAAGAGATATTTGCAAATTCTTTTAATATCCTCACCACTATAATCTGGGGCTTCACATTTAGGCCTTGCTGCTTAATTCTTGTTAAAAGTTCTTCCTCCAAAGCTTTCACTTGATCTAGAATGTAAACCACCTGCTCAATTTAACAAAATCGTTAGTCCTAAACTTTCCTAAAATGATGCTAATGACCATCAAAGTAATTAGTTAAAGACTAATTGTGTCGTGTTCGGCTGCACCTGGCCTCCAGTGTCAGGCAATCCAAGGACATCTGACTGGCCAAAATAGCCATGAACAGAGAAGATAACAATGTTGAATGTGACAGGAAGCCGGCCCAAAAAGACTTCTACATTCGTAGGATCCGGTGCTTGAAGTATCTCGGAAAGTAACCTCATTGTCTCACTTACTCTTTCAGCATTATCGCCCCACCCTTTCTCGAAGCCCCATTCGTTAAGCCTGGAAGTTCAAAGTAAGTCTAGACATAACCAGAAAATGTTGTTTCTATTAATTTTTACCAATATTTTTACGAAGTAAGAAAGGTTACTTCTGCTCAAAATTTTGATAAGGCGAGTCCTTAGGTTGAGCAGAGACATAAACTTCAGCAATTATTAGCGCTTCTTTAAGCTTTTTTATCGTATTGAGAGTCTCGTTGATCATTAATTTCTGTAAATTGGACAACAAAGGATAGGATATTTAGGCCAGATTGCATTACAGATCTTGTATCTTTGCCAGATTTTTTTTTCCTTTTTCCCATTTGCTTACCTCTCCCTGGCGCTTGAGAGCAAGCAAGTACTCGACCAAAGTCTTCGCGCTCTCAGTACTCCCACTGAATTTCGTTGTCATGAATTTCGAGATATAGGTAATCCCATTTCCAATGGACGAAGAAAGGGATAGACGAGGAATAGAAACGTCAAATGCTCCAAAATCGATTTCCAAAGCATTGTCATCCATAGCCCTGCTTGCACATGAAACCACATTACCAGCAGAATCTTATCATTTTCAAGACAAGTATTTCATATATATTTCAACTCACCAGTTCTCATCAATGATCTTTTCTTTGAATGTCAAGTATTCTTTGGCTGTGATGATATCAACAGATAGATTCTCTGCATTCACCTTAGCATAGTCCCAAACCCCAGGATTGTGTCTCATTGCAAAAGCAACATAAGGTGGTACCACAACTGCCTCCTGCAAATTTGTACACACACCCAAATGACATAATCGTTAGGAGAAACAGTACTTCAGTATTAAGGAAAAAAAAAAAGAAAGCTAAAATTTTATCGGACGACTGTTTGGAATTGACCTGTGTTGAATTGAAGATGTCACCAATTGGACCTTCCAAAATCTTGGATCTCTCAAGCTTGTCCTCAATTGTTTTCTCCATCTCTTCCTTTAAATGCTGGGATTTCATTAGCCTTCTTCCCATTCCAGTGAACCTTCATATTTATTTTTTTCATTTGATTAAATCAATTTTCAATTGCCAACATAAGACATGAGTTAGGATATTGCAAGTTAAAATCTTGTTTATTGTATATTGCATTTCCAGTAAAATGTACTGAACATACTGTCAAATCCTATCTAATACTGCGTACCTGGCAAAACATTTCTTCATGTGGTATCGACTCTGCCTCAAGGCATCTGGCATGCTATCCACGATCAGAGAAGCCATAAAAATGTCCGAGTGTAAGGATTTTGCAGGTAAAACTTGTTTTGTTTTGAACATGAAATGGGGTCCCCTTCTTTATATAGGAGAGATAATTCAAGTATGCACGTAGAAATGGAATATCTTGGAGGCTGAATACTCAATTGGAGGAAGAAAAGACATTCCTTGAGGCTGATTGCAACCAAGAAAAAGAATTCATTCAAGTGAATCTCAGACTTACATTTTTTGACAAATTTAAAAGTTAAAAACTACTTTTAGAGATGAAATCCTCCATTTTAATTTATTCTTTGCTTCCTTTGTTTGCTGGCTTTGGCTAAGAAGGGGACTTCAAAATTGTTTAAATCTTATTTTAACACTCTTCACGTTGGACCAAATTTATGTTTTTGATAATAAACTTGAAACGTTTATAATTTTTATAAATGAGAAGAAGTGAAATTTGAACCCTTACTTTAATACTATGTTAACCACATATTGGACATAACGAATATTTTGTTTTTTTCATTAATCATATTGCATTCTATATATTGGAGATGCTTGTTGTACACTTGAATTAATTGCTCAATGCATGCACATGTTAAAGATATCACGATGTTATTTTTCTTTGTTCATCAATAAATCGACTAATTAAACTCGTTCACTAAAGATTCCATCGCCAATTCGTGTATCATCTGATCACTAACTTCTTTAACCCCCAACTTCCATACATGATCTTACAACTTTGCATGACATATTTTTTGACAGAAGTCGCTTGAGCCTAATCGCTACAACCCCTTAGTGAGGAAAACACCCTTCCCTCAAAGTTACTAGACTAGTTTACCGAGTTCCTTAGGCCCATAGGCCATCTACAACTCTGCACCAAAATTTGAGGTAAGTTTTACACCAAATCTTGTACCAAATTGAAAATCATCTCCAACCTAATAAGCTAGAAATTGTACCAAATGAATAGTGTTTCATATTTTTTTCATTCCTAACGAATTTATTTATCTCAAAAATTATTTACTTATTTATTTATTTTATTACTACATAAATTATTAAATAAATAATTACATTTAATTAACGAAAAAAATTGAATTCATTAATAAATTTATTAAATGTAGTGCAACAACAACAATAATAATACAATTAAATTAAAATTAAAATTTATTGTTTAACAAAAATGGACACAAATACCCCTAACAAAAATTTGGAGCCAAAAAAAAAAAAAGATAAAAAGATGCTCAACTATTTTGGCACAAATGAATAGTATTGCGCCAAATTTGCACCATTTTGCATTAAAATGGGGCTATGGGTTGGAGACGGATTACACATTTACACCAATAATTTGGTGTAAAGTGATCGGGTTGAATATGCCTTTTGAGAAGGTCGTCAAGATATTCTTCATGATTTTTTTCGAATTCATTTTATTAGTTGCTAGATTGTGTAACTAGACTATAATCAAAGTAGACTAACGTGGTACTCAAAAAATTATCATTCTCAATGAAATTACTCAGATGAAAATAAGAACAGGGTAATATAGAAAATTAAGAATAAATATATAACCACAATACTGAAAAGGACAATATGGTCTAAATGCCCACAACAATTTAAAGGCACCAATCTTCAAGTTATTACAGCTTTTTAAACCACAGTGATGAAGTTAAAGTAAAGATCTCGGCGCGATAATAACCTTATTCAAGCCAGCCATTCAATTCTACCGACCCAGCCGACAACTCAACAATAAAACATTACCCTTTTCACGTTTTCCCTGAGCTGCGGTAGAGGTCTCACAGCAGCATTGGCTCCTGCAACCCTTGCACTTCTAGCACTACCACCTGCTCCACGGCCACCAGCTGCACCACTGGTCATTGACCCACTGTCGGATGTATCAGGCTCCATGTAGAAACGAGCACGAAATGCAGCCAGATGTGCATAGTATGCAGGAGGTACTGCCGGAAGACGTAAAAATTTATTAAAAGCTTACAAAACTCTCAAAACAAGGAATATTGCATCATTGGTCTCTAACATATTGCCCGAGTAAAAGAAGAAACAAAATGGCCCTCAATCTCTCATTTTTATAGCGAGCAGAGTCCCCAAAAACTGAAACTATCCAAATCTCCATATAATCGTGTCGTCACATGAACTTCATTTGTAACAAGTGGCACTTCAAATTTCTCGACCAACTAAGTTGATAAACAGAATCTAGTTTCATGAAGTTGGGATGTGAGGTCACTTTAGAGGAGATTTAGACGTTTCTGGCATTGGAGACTGATGGTGGAACTGTAATGAAAGGTTGATGACCAACTTGCTAATAGTCAATAAACTGTGAATCAAAGTGAAATTTTCTCATATTAGGAAATCATATGAAAAAGAAGCGTACCGATGGAAACAGAGCGGGTGCACCTCGCATACCTACAAGTCAAAATGAAACCAATAAGAAAGTCACCGTACCTAAAAATGTCACAAGTGCAGAGCAGGCACTTACGTGTAGCATAGGTTATTTGTGAGGGACTGGAGGGCGTCGGCTGTGAACTTATTTTCATCCCACAGAACATGATAATGTGCTGGCCGGCTGGTACCCTGTATGATTGAATAAAAGCAAGCAACACATTAATGATGTAGAAACAAATCATAAACTAATGGAAGTGCAGTTTTACCTTCACCCCAGCATGGCTGCAGAGGTAGAAATCAAATTCAGTAGGATGACATATCTTTGAATCTACGACGGTACCTGAAAATATTCGTATTTAAGGTGAATCATATTTTAAAAATATTATCTACTGCATAACATAAAGCGGAGTGGAAACAATTGAACCCCATACCAGGCAGTATATTTCCACTTTTGTTAACAGCATGTCTGTCATTATGGTCATCGGCAAACAATCTTGTATGATGACGTTTCTGAACTACAACAAATGTAACTGGGGGCTGATAGTTTGGTTCCAAAGATGCACAAGCCTAAATTAGATTAAAAACAAGGAGCAATAAAAAAATTGGAATTAGATGTGCCTGTTTCATAGAACTCCAATCATAAATCAACTCTTAAATAGATAACCTAAACGATACTTCGAGAGACTATAGAGGCAGTACCTTACGGATGGCATCAAGTTCATAAAGTAGAACTTGATAGAACTGCCCTTCACTGACACCATCTCTGTAGACAGTCGAGCATAGTGAGGTTTCAAATGATGGAAAGAACAGTAAATAAAATGTCTAAATAATTTAATTGATAAATGAAAATACCGATAGAAAATAATCCGCTGTGGTTTCTGTCCAGTTGCCCTACGGAAAGAAATGAGGAGTTCCCTAAATTGTAGAACCACAAAAACATGTCTATTAACCATGCAGTTATGATCCAAATAAGCATAAATGATAAATCAGCTATTTCTAGTATACGTGAGTGGGAAGTGGTGGAGTAAAAGAATTTCCATTGGTATGTGGGAGTATTAGATGTCATACTTGATCATGCCACCCGTCACAGTTCCTCTAGCAGGGTCTTGCCAGGTTTTAAACAAGTCTTGGATGAGCTCTTGCCTATGAGCTTGAGCACAAACCAAACCAGCATATTTTGTGACCTCTGGCCAGTCCTGGGAAGCAACAACCTGCAATGAAATTATATCAACAGTAAGTGGACCTCGATAGAAAGATGAAACCAGATTTACAAGGGAGGAAGCGTCTCAAAGCTGTCAAGTGAGATTCTTACAGCAGCAATGGATGGGCTAGAATCCTCGCCGGGTTGGGGATGTGTAACATCAGCCCCAAAAATAATCGTAGGTCGGTCACTGACAAGAGGGATGCGCCTAGTGAGTGCATCGACTAGCACTGTGTTTCTCCCTCCAACCTTCACATTTATCTTCAGTGCTACATTTGCAAGATATTGTTGATTGTTTGCCTTGTACAAATGCTTTTGCAGACAGCACTGTGAGACAATACCAAGATCTGTCTCACATATTCTTTTCAGATCACCTGTAAAAAATCAAATATGCATTTTATCATAAAATCAAGCAACATCAATTTTGTGCATGGTGCCTAAAAATAAAAAAGGCCTGTTATTTTGTTTATAATTAGTTCTTACCATAAAGGGGGCCATTATTGTCTGGTAATATAACGATTAGTAAGTCAAGTTCCTTCCCATGGGGCTGCAGTTTTGTCATAACCTCATGAAATCTAGCTTTTAAGACTCTTTCCACCTGATCTGGCCGGCCACTAAAAACTGGTAGAACAGGTTCAGGTTTGAAGTCCTGTGACGAAATACAAAAATCAGAATGCACATATTTAAGTATTAAAAAAGGTCAAATTTTCAAATGCCTTCACCATGCCAGAAGTACTACACATTAGAGCAAGGTCGTGACAAAAGCTTCTTGCCACATTGTCTTGCACAGTGCGGGCAAAGTTAATGCAGATCCAACTGTTGACAATGCCTCCATTAACCATCCTCTGCAAGATCAAATATTAAATATTTTTTTGCAGCAATTTAAACAACATTGCAAGGTGATAGCTATAATGTTTG
The DNA here is from genome assembly GCA_903798385.1 of Fraxinus cuspidata. Taxonomy (NCBI): domain Eukaryota; kingdom Viridiplantae; phylum Streptophyta; class Magnoliopsida; order Lamiales; family Oleaceae; genus Fraxinus; species Fraxinus cuspidata. Next base: position 16,858 of record CAIGRP010111941.1, read on the forward strand.
GAGCAACATGCAAAATAAACATCACAAGATAACTATTCATTAATACTGGTTCATTTTAGCATATATTACGGAATAAATTAGAATTTTGAAAATTGCAATTACCCTGTTCATCATGTTCCACTGCCCAACTTGTGGCAAACAGTCCCTGTCCCGACTAGAATCATGATATCTAAGCTGTAATAACACAAAACTTGTGAAACAATTTACCATCAAGAGAATAATAAAATTTAGGCCAACATACACAGCAAAGCAATGATCAAAATTATGTACCCGGGGAGCAGGCAGAATGCGAGCCTCAACTTGAGCCAGCTTCTGGCTGATTTTAATTCCAAACTCTTTAGCGTAAGGGTCCTCAGAATAAGCATTATGATGTACAGTCTGGGATGAAAAAATATGGTGTCAAAGCAGTTGGAGCACTCTCAACAACAAAATGTTCAGATACCAAAGGCAACAAAATTTGCAAAAAAGAAAAGAACTAATATTATAATTATACAAGGTGTGCATAATTCACACATTCCCCTGGAAATCAAGAAAGGCTTAATATTAATGTTTCACTCTTTCGAATGAGAGATATTAACAAATTAATGTAGCGTGAAGCACAATCATAGATATAGTACTAAACTACCTTGCAACTGATGAATCAATACACACTATCCATTAACAGGGAGGGGACTATAAATGAGAAAAAAGCAGCTATAAATATCAAGCAGCATTAAATATGATGTCAGGAAAATGTGTCTACATAACCCTTCATTCTTTTCCCCATCAGTTCATATAATACCTCTTAAAATGCTACAAAAGCATTCATAAAATAAAATATTGCAGAGGCATCCGTTGGTTCAAATTACAATAGCCACAAAGATCATGGAAGGTTGCAATTTTATTGCAGTATATTCTCAAGTTAAAAAATTGCCGCAGGACCATAAAAAAATTGCACAGGCATCCCTTGGATCAAATCATAATAGCCACAAATAGCATGGAAGGTTGCAATTTTAATGCAGTATATTCTCAGGTTCAAAAAATTGCTGCAGGACCAACCTGAAGAATATCACGCTCCCTCTCATTGGGACGCTGACATGTGACCTTCAGGAGCGCAGTAATCTGTTTATCATTCAACCTCTTAGAATACCTCTGTCCCTCCACAATCTTGCACACCTGGATTATCGAACAATTATTTTAATATCTAAATTTAAAGAAACTAAACCCCGTGGTTATAGGTGCAAATAGACTGACCTCCATTGGCAAATAGTTTGGCCTCTGTGGATTTCCAACTTGTAGACAAGGTAACTGAGTGTATCGAATGACATACTCGTAAGTCTCTCTAAAGTATTCAACAACGGATTTAATTGTGCCCCTTTCATCAACCGGAAATCTAGCATAAGAACATAATTTCAGGCTATGAGTACACAGACAACTTTTAAAACAGTATAAGAAACTTCATTATTTTCAATAATGAAAGCAGATGCTGTGAGAATTTGGTTCCCCAAGGAAAATCAACAAATACTAGAAAGTTCACACGGACCAATCAAGAAGCCAAGCTAAAGATCCTTGAAGAGACCTTAATTATTAAAGTTTCATGCTCAATCAATTATATTATATTGAAGTAAAAGGTTATGCTGACCACCATTACATGTGTTCCTTACATTAGCTCTTGTGTCGCTTGCGATGTCAAACCAGAGATGCGGTATTTCCTGCGCATATTTCCTCGATGAGTAACCTCCACCTTCACTCCTCTCAATGCTTTCTTGATCTGTAAAATTAATGTTTATAGTAGATTGTGAAAAAAGCAAATTCTTGTTAAGATGTGCATACAATAAGAGCTAAAATCCACGATGCTTCAATTAACTCAAGGGGTGGGAAGACATGAGATCAGAAACAAATATGTTCAGCTGATATCATGATTCGTTAGATGAAAAAAATTGAATATCAAACTTTAACAGGAAATGCCATTATTCCCATTTTATAAACAGAAACAATTTTGAAATATCCATTCTAAAAATGTTGATTTTTCTAGAACTGTGAAAAAGGATTCAATTCAAGACTCAAATCAGTAGCATAAGATCAGTGTTTTGAAAGTCGTTGATGCATTGAGATGTGCCTCGTGTCATACTAGAAACCTCAATTCAAAAGTTCCCTACCATGACAACTAAAAAGTGCAGGACCGAGCTCAGTAAATTGGAAGAAATGAAGCGTACAACCAAAATACTGTGAAAAAATCATAAAGAGAGAGGATGCAGTATCTAACCTTTACTCGATCAGCATCAGACAGTGGTCTAGCTGAAACATCCCTATTCAGAAGCTGTGAGACAAAATCGATCACTTGGAGTGGCTCAATGAAAGCAGTAGATGACATATCTGCTCCAAGACAGAACATTGTACAGAAGAAAAAAGAGATAATTTAAAAAGTCGAACGCAGACATCATTACACAAATAATAACTACTACTCCTATGAGAAAAGAAAACTAGAGATAAATTTCAACGGTAAAAAGAGGATTTAATTAGCAGGTGAAAATGCAATTTCAAATTCAAATAAATGGGAAGAGTTGCTCACCTATGTTCAGAGACAACCCCATTTGAGTTGGGCGAATACTTTGGTAGAAACCACGCCAACTTTCCAGCCCTTCACCCAAAGGCTCCTTTCTCCCTAAATGAGGGGAATAGAATGAGCGGCCAACTGGACAAAACCTGCACTCAACAAATAGAAATCAAACCAAATAAACGACAAGAAAATTTTATAGAAGAGATGATAAGTAAAACAAGGCCAACGGCCCAATATACATACCTGGTGGTTGGCAATTCACGGAGAACAATGTCCAAAACCTGAAGAGCTTCTTGTGGCGCATCAGCTAGCTTTCCCTGCAAAAACATCCCTAAATGATGCAAGTCAGCACGTGCAGCAAACTTGATCACGACCTTGAACTCCCTCTGTCGCCTGCATCAATAGAAAAACAAGAAATCAATGTCCAAAAACTTGTTACGGATAAACAATCTTACGCAAACAAGGGTAGACAACAAACACCAAAGAGAATATGGAATGAAACCTAGTGCTGGCTGGACCATCTTCTTCATCAATAAGGATGATCTTGAACTCTTTTGAGACAAAAGGGAGAGGCCCAGCAGTGTAAAGACTCTTTCTTCCATCATACGCAGGAAGCCTCTGTCCTAGATGTGATTCCCGGTAAAGTTTCACCAATTGCTCTATCACAGCTCGATTAACGCCACGGGATGTGATCTCAGGGGTAATTGATACCTAATACCGTTAAAAGTAAAAAAAATTAGCAATCAACGTATTCAAGATAAAACAACCCAGTGCCTAAAAAGAAACAAACAAAATTAGAGAGGGCAGGGAAAGAACTAGTTACTCACATCATACTGATGGAAGTCCTTGTCAGGCAACTCGGCAAAAAAGTGGTTGGCCTTCACAACACACTTGGTACCATAGCTACCCTTGCCAGGCCGTAGGGGAAATCTCATTGACTTGCTAGACGCAGGTTGCATTGCATCGCTCGGGGACGCTCCTGGCTGGATAACCAGTTGCTGGATTTGTTGTGTAACATGTGAAGATGTTGCCTCAGGGGGCTGGGATGAAGAACCAGCCTCAACGTGCATCTCTGCAGGCCTCTGGTATGACAATGACTGAGTCATCACCCCAGCTTGATATGGGGCCTGGGTTGCTTGGTGCAGCTCGGGAGCTGGTGGCCTAAACAGCCCACCACCAGCAGGAGTCCCATGGCCGCCTTGAATGCCACCACGGCGCTGAGGGGGTGGTCCCCCTTGATACTGCTGACCACCCCTCCCTTGCTGATAATCAGCAGGCCCACGATAATACTGTTGTGGAGAGACTCTACCACCTCTGCCGTCGTGGCCACCATACCCTCCACGCTGTTGTCCCCATCCTCTTCCTCTTCCTCCTCCACCTAGGTGTCCACCTTGCTGCTGTGGATGTTGTGTCGGTGGATGTTGTGCGCGGTCATGTCCTCCTTCAGTCTCCTGGGAGTCAGAGCTCTCACCTCTACCAGGATGATCAGTTCGCTTCTTCCTCCCCATGGTAGCTATCACGCCATATAGGAATTAGAAGCTGTTCTCACCAAATAGGAATTACAAGACCAAATGGCGTTGCAAAATATTTTGTTTCCACACAATTAAAAATCATTGATATAGACATTCATCCATCGGAGAAAGTTGCACTTAAGTAGACAGTTGCAGGACTCCGTCAAAATTCATTTAAAAGAAAAAATGAGGATGCCAAAACCATCCAGTTATTCTGCATGAGAACGACTATTAATCCACTAAACATGGTCGCTAAACCACAGAAACATCAGACAACTTATCTAAAATGATAGAAACACCCTAAAAGCAAATCCCGTTAAGGCTCTTCATATGGAAAAATAGAAGTATATTTAATTGTTTTGTACTTTTACATGTAAAGACATTTTTTTTAAGCGAAATAGATGCTGATAATTTCACAAAAGCTCTTAGAACGTTGATATTGTCAAAGAAAAAATTTTGTATAAAGAAACTACTCAAAAAATCTATCAGCAGAACAGTCATCAAATACGAACCAAAATTAAACTTAACAAAAAAAAAAATGGAAAGAAATCAACAATATAGAAAGCTCGACAAACCCAAATCATATCATATATAAAAAGTTGAAAAACACAAAAATAATCAAGATGCAAAAATTAAAAACCTTATTCCAGAACATTTCATGAGACAATTAAAGGGATCAGAGTCTTGAAGAAACTTAGCCAAATATTTTTCAGTAAACAAAAATTTCAACTTCTACTCTTTTAGAAGTCATATAACATGTTCAAAAACCTAAAATTAATCATCGAGATAAACCCATAAAACACCAGAACCAGTTAAAAATTCACTAAAATCCTCGATACACCAAGATCAAACCAAAAAACCCAGAAAACTTAACAAAAAATAAAACTCAAAACACATCATTAACAGCACGAACTGCTCCAGTGAACTTTCCGTTTTACCTTAAATCCGCCTTAGGAGACGTCAACTGGAAAATTTCCGAAGCCGGTTTCTTCCCTCAAACACTGATCGACACCTAAAAAAGTTGAAGAAAGCGAGATAAATTACTTAAAAAATTGAGAGAAATTGAGAGAGGTGGGGTGGTTCAGAAAGCGACGTTGGAGTTTATAGACACTAGCGAAAATGCCATCCTCTTGGATACATAATACGTACAAGTTAACAGGTAATTGAAGTTCTTTTGATACTAAAAATTTAGTCCCTGCTATGCTCTAAACCATAATTCTTCACAAGACCCAGTTAATAATTCATTGATTGTTCCTTCAATAAAAAAAAACCAAAAATAAATAAATCTTTAGCTATGTTTGGTATAAATTAAAATGATTTTTCATATATTTTGTCACGAGTTTTTCATTTATTATTATTTTATTTTTAACTCGAAAAAATAAGTTCTGATCTACATTTTGATTTCATTTACACCCTGCTTGATAAATTCTGAGCCAAAGTTAACAAACTAATTTTAACTACATATTTAATTTAATGAAATTTTATCAACTTTTCAAATACATATTTTATTAACTTTCATACAAATTTACTAAAATAGTTAGTTTTAACTAAACCTATTTGATCACATCTGTCACTCATTTTCTTCTTTATGGCACTGATGAAATTTGAGACCAGCTCTAAAACATGTTTTCTACGAAGTAATGAATTTTATGAAAGAATCATTTTGTCAAGTGCATGGCACGTAATGGAACTAGCAACATAAATATTTATTAAGAACGTACCTTTTTGTCTAACAAATGATTTTGTGGACGTGACAAGATTTAATTGGTTTGAACGAGCATGGCTAGCAGGTTAAGTTTGTGGCGTTTTTTTTGTTGGATATTGATGAAACACGAAATATAGGTTGAATGTATAATTGAGGGAAGAAGACGTGGAAATTCTTTAGTAATTTGTTCGTGTATTTTTCTATATTGGAGAACAATCTAAAATATAACATATACTTAACGCATGTCGAAAATATACTAGAAATATTACAATCCAAAATATCTTAGCTATATTAGGAGGTGTCACTATGTGTGTACAATTCTCTTAATAATCAGTAAGCGGATAATACTTGTAGCTACTCAAAATATGTGATAAAAAGTGAGGAGAATTTATAAATAATCTATAAACACAAGCCAAACATAGGCTTAATTTTTGATCACTTGAGGTTGGTGGGAACATAAATACGAACTTTAACTATAATGTTTAACTTTTCTGAATATATAAATCATTTTATGCATATCTTTTTTTTGGAACAGAGACCTAAATGATCGTGCCATTCACCATTTAAAGATTTTAATATTAGGGTATGTTTGATTTGTCCAACTTTCAATGGAATTGGAAATGAAATTCCATCTTTGTAAAAAAAATGAGTGTTTGATTAGCCAAATTTTCTAGGCAATGTGTTTTCTATATTTACCTTTTTTTTTGGGCAATGGGAACAAATTGTAGACCAAATGATAAAAAAATATCACTTTTATGGACAATTATCATAAAAAATAAAGTCAAACGGACACCAAACTTTCAACATTTTCCTAGTAAAAAATTATATCAATCAAATACAATTAATTACAATTCCAAGTAAAACAATTTCTAAACAATTCAATTCCCTAGAATTCATTTTCTTTCCACTCATTTTCCACATTTGCAATCAAACGGACCCTTATAAATTTACATAAATCAATGTAAAATATATTCGTCAAAAAATTTAAAATAAAACATTTACATATTGTTTGATGAACAATATTCGGTGAAAACACTATTTTAAATAGTGATTTTTAATAGAATGTGTGGTTAAAAAGTACGGAACAAATTTTGATTCTACGTATAAAATAATTTATTGTTTGAATATATAATAAAAAATGAGTATGTTATAACAAAAACAAAAATCAAATAACAATGTCAAACCGGACTTGAACAAAAAAAAAATCAAATAATAATTGTCAAACCGGACTTAACTAGAATCTCTAGCAGAGTCAATTTTCACATATTTGGAAATGTTGATGGGCTAATATAAAACTTTTGAATTCGATAGAGGTTAAAACATTATATAGCAAAACTTGAGGACTTCATCGCAATAAACAAAAGCAAGTGCTTGGGAACAAACGAGGCCCGTGTCTGTAATATGATTGGTCAAGACCTGTCTCGGTGCTGCAGACGGAAAAAGCAATAAATAGCCCTCGATTCTCACAACCCACTCGCGCGTTTATATAAATAATATCTCTACTCGCTTGTCGTACTGCCATGTTTAGTCTTTCAATAATGTACGAAATTATCGAATTGGTCGCGAGTATGGAAGTATTTTTCTGGTGCGAAAAAGGTTCTGTTAGGTGTCTCGAGGGTGTATTTGGCTTTTTGTAAATTTTAATTTAAATCAAAATAAATAATTATAATTGTATGATTCACAATGTTTCAATCATATATTTTAACTTTCATCAAAATTTATTAAAAATCTGATTTTAATTTCAGGGGCTTATTATTATTACTAGTCTATCGCTCGTACAATGCACGAACTGGATTATTTTGAAGGTAATATTAGTGTGTTAATTGTGTTGAATTCTCGTGAATTATATACTCAATTCAATGTTTGTTATTACTACACTGAGATGAACTTTTCCTTATCGAGCATGCGGAAAACCTTGCTATGGTATGTCATTTCAGACAAAGCAAGCAAAAAGTGAGCAATATACAAAAGTAAATCATTGACTTACACACGATTGAAAACAGTCAAAAAAGAATAGAAATGAAAGAAAATAAATAAATGTTTCAAATGTCGTGAAATGAAGGGCCAATAGCTGACATCATTTTCATAGACATTTTATTTTAACAATATACAAAAGTAACATTTGAGAAAATTATGATGGTATACATTAAAGTCAAAAAGTATATGAAGTTGAAGCTAACCACCATAATGATAAAATGGTACTAACACAACGACCGGTTGTGGATGTTTTTGTTAAGACTAGTTTTTTGCCCGTATATTGTACGGGTTGTATTATTTTGAAGGTATTGTTAGCGTGATGTGAAGTTTTGTGGATATTTTTGTGAATTATCATCATGTCAAGACAGTTTCTGTAATTCAAGTTAAAAGCACTAATCCATCAAGACAAAATCTCTAATGCTTTAACCAAATGTTTAAATATTGTGCGTCATCCTCCAAAATTGTCATAATTTATGGAAACCA
>CAIGRP010111957.1:514-14738 GCA_903798385.1 Fraxinus cuspidata
TGTTTGAGGTGCAATTTGGACCAAGGGAAATTCTCGAGGACACAGCAAGTATGCATTACCGAGGCCTATCCCGAGGACTCCTAGATTATTGGACCGTCCCATCTAATATCCTCGAGGACTAGGGAATACTCGAGGACTATATCATTATCGAGGACATACATATGCAATTTGAGATGTATCATTCCTCGAGACGTCAATAAGGGCTCATATCACTATGTATGGATGATATGAACAGTCCGAACAAGAATTCTTGTACAATTAACTAGCAATTTAGATATTTTACGACCAAGAACTATGGATTCTCTTTTGGATGAGTCCTAAAGAGAGAAGGAAGACTTGAATGCCAACATATGTTTATTATCAAATTCACCCGGTCCAAAAAATACGTACAACAAGAATACTTTAGGTCGAGCTGTAATCACAATAATAAACAGTATGATTAAATTTTACACGTCGAGTCTACTTTGACCCCACACCAAGGACCCCCAGCATTTGTCCACCATCAATATGTGTACTCATAAATGCACACTTTGTGTATATATATAACTCCATGTTCTAAGCCTATTCTATATTCACCTTTTGCTTCACATACTACATTCTCCTTTCTCTCTCTAGCAAACAACAATGAACTACGGCAGGCTCGGATTAACAGAACCTGGTGGCTCGTCAAGACGAAGCCTATCAGATGAACCCAATTCACACACAAGAAAAAGCAAACTCAAATTTCTTTTGATTGTGGCGTCGATTCTCATTGTAGCTTCCGCCATTTCTGGTGTAGTATTAGTGGGGCTACGGAAGAAAGCAGGCTCGGTCGAGACTCGGCTTAGGAGGCCCTCCATAGCCATATCTCGAGCCTGTGGCCAAACCAGGTACCAATAATCATCTCATCTAAAAAGCTAATTTGTTAACCTTCCTGCAAGTTGGATTTATTATACTTTTATCAATATACCTAATACGCGTACAATTTTTGTTAGGTACCGATCTCTCTGTGTCAACTCGCTCCTCGACTTCCCCGGAGCCATCACCGCCTCCGACAAGGATCTCGTCCACATTTCAGTGAATATGACACTGCAGCGCTTCGGCCGGGCACTATACGTAGTTTCTGAAATCAGTAATGTAAACATGGACTTGCATGTGAGGTCGGCCTACGAGGACTGTATGGAACTCCTTGATGACTCGGTGGATCTTCTATCTCGTTCACTCACCTCCGTCAGTGGCTCCGTCGGGTCGACTCAGGATGTGATGACGTGGCTCAGTGCCGCCTTGACCAACCAAGATACTTGTAGCGATGGGTTCTATCAATTAAATGGGTACGTAAAAAACCAAATGTCGGACAGATTAAAGAATTTATCCGAACTTGTGAGCAACTGTCTGGCAATTTTCGCCGCCGTTGGCGGAAGCAAAGATTTCGCCGGCGTTCCGATAGAAAACAAGAGAAGGCGACTATTGAATTCCGACAATGAAGAACATGGGAAATTTCCGAAATGGTTATCTAGGAGAGATCGAAAGCTACTCGATATGCCTGGGCCGGCGATCCAGGCCGATATAATCGTGTCTAAAGATGGCAATGGTACGTTCAAGACGATAGCCGAGGCGATCAAGAAGGCGCCGGAGTATAGTAATCGCCGATTCATAATCTACGTGAAGGCAGGAAAGTAAGTTCGCGTATGGTTAAAAAGTTACAAGTATTTCTTTTTTTCTAAAATCATTGGCATTTACTTGTTATTCCTTTTCGAAGTGAAATGACTTTTATGTCTCTCTCATTTGTCAATTTTTACCTAGTTGGCAAGGAAGGGCATGTTGCTTTCGACTTTTCATTGACGTTCATGTATCCTATTGTTGGATTAGAATAGACATGATTTGATTTTAACGTTTTTTTAATTATTACCATTTTATCTAATATTACGTCAATGTTTGGTCCGGCTTAAAATCTTATTTTAATCTAAGTTAAAGTCAAACAATCAATATCAATCACATCTTTAATGGTCTCACAACTTTTGAACTGCACATTTCAAAAATTTCTATTTAAATCTATTAAAAATTTAATTTTATATATCAAATTATTGTAGTACATTTTCTTACCATATCACATACATGTGTGCTTGGAGTCACTAATTTTTTTTTTGTGTTCGACGAATATTTTCTCAAGGTACGAGGAAAAAGATTTGAAAGTGGGAAGGAAGAAGACCAATATAATGTTTATAGGCGATGGAAAGGGCAAAACAGTCATTTACGGTGGAAGAAGTGTCCAAGATAACATGACAACATTCCACACCGCGTCATTTGGTAAATTACTTTTCTACCCGTTTTATTTATTTATTTAATTATTTCCATCTCACTATCACATCTATAGAATGAGGGTAAAAAATAAATAAATCTCCAAGTAAATTTGACAAAATGAATAAGTACAATAAATATCAGTTCAACTTTTTAAACATGTCAAACTTCTCGAAAGGCTAAGGTGTGTTTCTGTTTTCAATTTGAATTCATTTTTTGTTTTTTATTTTGAAGAATTATTTTAAAATTACAGAAAACGTATCTTGTTTGTTATTCCCAAAAGTTGTTTCTCAAAACAAAAATTTAGAAAATGCGTTTGGTTTAAAAATTATAGAAATAGTTTTGTGGCACTTTTTTCAATTAATTTGATTATTTAGTAAAATATATTAATTTAATGTTTATATGTGATTATTTAGTTTTATTTGTATTTAGGTAGGTTTTGTGTGATTTTATTAATTATTTTAATTTGAGTAATGTTTAAATTCATTTTCCGTGTTTTGAGTTTTTGAGTTTTTCAATGAAAATACTCAAATCGTCAAAAAATCATTTTGAGTTTTATATTACAAAATTTTTCTTGTTTTCGAAAATGTATTTTTGAAAATAATATACCAAACACGTTTTGAGTGTTTTAGAAAATTGAAAACTGAAAATGATCTCAAAACGGCAAAACAAACGCAATCTAAGTATTGTTATTCTAATCCACATTAAAAACTATGATATTGTCATTCTCTTATCTTTGTTCTACAATATTTGGTAGGGACATGACCCGTAAAATAGTGGCTATAACACAAAGGAGATCACTTCATTGGTGGGTCATAGGTGTCTTATTTTTAGGTCCCTTTTTCAACAAACTACGAAAGAACTTGCAATTAGTTTTTCGAGATTTGTATACATTTATGTCCCACTTTAATTTTTGCCAAAAGACACTATAGATTGGTTATGTTGTATTGTCTTATTATTTGCATACAAGGATATCAAATTTATATGTTGGTTTGGAAAATTCTTGATCATTTTTTAACCTTTTTCAGCGGCAACTGGTGCTGGATTCATTGTGAAAGACATGACATTTGAAAACTATGCTGGGCCGAGCAAGCATCAAGCGGTGGCGCTACGTGTTGGGGCCGATCATGCGGTGGTTTATAGATGCAATGTTATTGGATATCAAGACACATTATATGTGCATTCACAAAGACAATTTTATCGTGAGTGTGACATATATGGTACAGTGGACTTCATATTTGGCAATGCTGCAGTCGTGTTCCAAAACTGCACCATTCATGCCCGAAAGCCTCTTCCTCTTCAAAAGAACACCATCACCGCTCAAAACCGCAAGGACCCTAACCAAAACACTGGCATTTCTATCCATGCTTGCAGAATCGTAGCAGAGCCTGACCTCCAGAAAGAAAAGGGAGCATATCCCACTTACTTAGGACGGCCATGGAAATTGTACTCGCGGACTGTCTACATGTTATCCTACTTGGGTGATCATGTTCACCCTAGGGGATGGCTCGAGTGGAATGCAACATTTGCACTCGACACATTATACTATGGAGAGTACCTAAACTACGGTCCTGCTGGCGCAGTCGGGCAACGCGTGAAATGGCCGGGTTATCGTGCAATCACTTCCCCGATCGAGGCCAGTCGATTTACAGTGGGACAATTTATTTATGGATCAGCCTGGTTGCCTAGTACTGGGGTTGCTTTCTTGGCAGGACTGTCTACTTAAGTTTCATAAAGGAAGATATAGGACTTGTAATTTCTTCTTGTGGCATATAAACATATATTTATATTTATAGTTTTTCATTTTCAATAAATAAAAATGGGTTTCCAAGTTTCAAGAATCTAACCGATAGATTAATAATTACTTGTTTTTGAAGTATGAGTAAAAACATGAATCAAAATGAGTAATTTTTCAAACATTCAGGGGCAAAAATTACAATTTTTACGCTTTGACTTTCGGTCAACGCTGTGTTTGGATGCGAAACGTTTGTGAAAAGTCCGTGGCAAAAATTTAATGCAATTCTGTCGGTGGGGTTTAAATGTAATAAATTAAATTAATTTCTTGGACCAACTAACAACCAATATGTGACTCACATGATATGTGCACCCAACAGGTGGCCAATCAAATCAAATGATGCAGCTTTCTCGACACCTGGATGACTCCGACATGGCCGCTCCCCATTTAATTCTTAATTTAGTATATGTTTAGTATTGCTTTTAAGTGTTTATAATTTGTTATTAGAATCAATAGTAACAGCCCGGACAAAGATTTTTTCACTTGAATGTCAGTAAATGCAAGAACAATGGGAGTGTTCGGCAAGGTTAAGATATATAACTAAAAATGTCCTCAAATTGGAATTATAAGTGATAGTGATAGGTTATTAATGATTTTGTTGACTTGAATGTCAGTAAATAGGACAAGGGGAATGGTAGGCCAAGTTCAGATGTCGCAAATGAATTACAGGCTATAATTGATTGGCATGAAGTTGGAATAGATAGTAATAACCCGTCAACCAAGCGGGATCGAATTTGGATCAAACCAAACCATTGGTATTAAATTGGTCCTTGCACTTTGGGTACTATAATTAAGGAGTGGGTGCGTGGGTCTATTGAAACTTGCACAAATTTGTTCAAAGACATTTGAGCTGATTTATCTCATAGAAATCTATTGTAGTCTACTTGCATCACTATGGTGTTGAATGGGTCGACTATTCGGATGGGTGATCAACAGATAAAAAATAATATTTGATATCATTTTTTTATGGTACGTGGTTCACAAATGCTTTCGATGTCAATTGTAGCATCGATGGCTACGTTTAGTGTAGGTAGTAGGATTTTGTAATATGAAAGGAGGTTGACAAAATATATATTTGAAGCTCTAATGTGCTTGAGTCACCGATAAGACGTAGAGTACTGAATACAAAACAAGATAGCTAATGCAATTGGTGAATATTTTTAGAAATTATAATCTTCACGAATTTTTTGATACGCTGAGTTTTATATTTATTATTGTACATTGACATTTTATTTATTTTTGTTTAAAAAAATTGTACACAAAATGTTCATCAATGTATAAATTTAATTTGCCAACTTATTGTAGTCGATCTCAAGTCCGATACAGGGACCTTGATAATTCTTCGGAAAAATTGAATTTTTTACGTTCACTGTGTCTTACAAATTCATAATTCATTGTACTTACAAAAGTGAAAATGAAATTTTCAATTAAAAAAGGAAAGAAAAACACACTATTTACTTGGCCCGCCCCAACAGGGCTGGTTGGTGGGATGAGATGAACCGAGCAGGTATTTTAAAACAAGCTAGCTCGCACTTGCTCCATATGCAAGTGTGAGTTAACTTGCATGGTGGACTCAACCAATCCGAAAGGACGATGAGTGAATCGAGTGACTTGGTTCAATCCATTTAACATCCTTACTACGCCACAACCTATGGAATGGAATTAAAATATTTGAGAGTTTTTTTATGCTAATAGAAGAATTTGGATTTGAAGATGACGGGTTTAAAAATTCATTATGCTTTTATTCTTCACATGGTAAGGTGTAACGAAAATAATTAAAAGAGAAAAATAATATGAAGAACTTCTTTTCCCTAGTATTACTTACCCTACCAAAGTTCGAGAACGTAATATATGAAAAAAAATATTTCTCATTGAGAGGTTGAGGATTTCAATTGGGTAGAAAACAATTAATATATTAATTTGGAGGCCCACAAAATTTAATGGATGAAGGTATCTTGGGATATCGACAGTGTGAACTTTGAGGGAGGAGCCTTGTTTTGCAAATATAGATTAATAAATAATGTGATATAAGTCATTAAATACTATTCCATCATTTCATTGTCATTTGTGTCAATGCGTCCCTCATTTCCTTCAGCGTGAGAATTAGTTCTTTGGGGTGATAAATTCTAGAGGGAATTTATTAAAAAGGAATGAATATGAAAACTCTAAAAATGGCTATCTACCATGGATGAGGGAACGGCACTTGTCGTGAGAATTGAGAATCTTAGTGGGACACGTGTCAAGATGTGATAACTTCGTCAACTAGCGAATGGGGAAGGGACACACTTCACGAGATTGATGGCATATGGGAGGACATGTGCCGAGATTTGTTTCGAGGTCCATCCTAGGGTGAGGGGACCACTCGGGGATGGTCTTTAGAAAGAGGAGATGCGGGGTCCTTCCGACTAGACTTAGTAACTTCATACGAATGAGTGATAATTTGATTGAGTCTAGATGTCTAGTGAACTCGAACGACCTAAAACTTGTAATCTTGCGGGCGGATACGTTGGTTGCCAATTGGGGGATGGAGGATATGGAGAGGAGAAAGAAAGAAGGCAAGAGATGCCTGGTCGAGCTCGGTCAAGAGAGTGGTTGGGATAGACGTACACAATGAACAAAAAACATGGACTCCTACGGTTCCAGGAATAAATTATCAATTGAAAGATCAACCAGATGGCAGAGATGTTCGATGCAAAAATTGCAAGATTGCACCTGGCGGCTCAACTTTACAAGCACATTTGCGAGAAAAGTTATTGAAGGTCACAAGACTGACTTCGATCTTATACCAAGAAGTATCAAGAGGGAGAGTAAGCTGAAGGGTATCATTATTGTTTAGCTGTGACGAAGATTAAGTACATTTCTTTTTGGATTCGTTATTTTACTTTTGATCAGTCTGGAAAAGCTAGTTTACTTTTGATCAGTCTGTCCATTCTTAAAAAAAAAAAAAAAATCAGTTATCATTTTGGTAAAGCTATTTTACATTTTCATGTTCTAGATGATTAATTTGCACCATTTTGTAAAAATTCTAGATTTGTCGGGTATTCTTTTAGCAGCTTTAATCTCATTTTGTCATTGAATGAAATTTGATATTATCTACATCGTTGTGTTAACTATATTTCAGATGTGGACGATGAATTATTTACATTCATAGTTTAACTTTACGGAAAAACATCACATTTATTGAGAATTTATTAGACGAACATCTTAATCCAATGGTTAAAACCGATTCTAATTGTCTTTTATTGTAAATGTAAATGAGTAGAATTTCATGTAAATTTTAAAAATAAATTAGCTGATTCTCTAAGCTTCTTTGCAACAACCAAGGATACTTTTAGAAGATAATTTCGTTCACTATCACTGTCAAGCAATTCATCACTTTCATTTGATTTTGATCGCTTTTTCCTACTGATCATTTACTGAGCAGAGTCATGTAATATCTTCACATGAAATCTTGCATTCCATTTCATAGCTTCTTTCTTCCACTGCCACAAGAGGGTAATAGGACAAATAACAATTCTTGGTTTGTACATACTACCGAAATGCAATGATCCAATTGCCTGCTCTTTGACAATATAGTTCCCATAGCCACTGTACACCAACTCTCTGATAGTCAAAAAGCTTGCTAAAAATTGTTTCTGGGATTCTCAGTCCCCCTTCAAATGTTGCAGATGAAGGTTCTTCATCATCCACATCTTCAATATCTTCCAAATCGTCTTCATAACCAGAGGTGAACAATAATTTTGTGCAAGATATCGCTTAGAAGGACAATGTAGCGCAAGAATTTGAGTTCTAGCAAAATGAAATTCTGTGGCTGGGATTGAAATTATTTTGTTCAATAATTCTATGTTAAATTATAGCAACGTAGTCAACAGCTCATGATCATCCAATTGCTACTGGTCAAGAATCACTTTCATTTCAAAAAATGGCACAACGAAAAGGAATTCAAAAACATAGATAATATGAAATATCCAAAGTTAACAGTAATATTGGTTAGAAATATTCATGTGAATGTACTACCTACAGTCATTTTGCAAAAAAATAAAATCTGAGCCGCGAACTCTTGTCTGACATCAAACACCGATTACCTAAATGTAATCAATTTGACATGATCGCCGTTGATGAATATTCTCAAGTCCTCTTTCAATATTATCGTAGCAAGTAAATTAATTTTTAAATTGAATTCCATATGTTTTGCTTTTGAATTTAATGCCATGAGTTTTCTCTGTCATCGGAAAAGTTCAGTTACATAGACAAAATGAAAAGTTCAAGGACGGTTCTCTTTGTGTTTCAATTTTGTGTTTTGAGTTTTGAATACATTTTGAGTTTTGTGTTTTGAGTGTCCATTTTGATATTATTGAAAATGTGTTCTTTTTGACATTTTGAAAAATTATTTTAAAAACACACAAAACGTGTTTTGAAAATTGACTTGATTATAACTGAAAACATCCAAAACGACAAATTTGTCGTTTTGTGTTTTCTTTGTAAATTATTTATCCACTTAGGGGCTATTCTCTTTGTATTTCAGTTTTGTATTTTGAGTTTTGAATTCATTTTGAGTTTTGTGTTTTGAGTGTCCATTTTGAGATTGTTGAAAATGTGTTCTTTTTGGCATTTTGAAAAATTATTTTAAAAACACCCAAAACGAGTTTTGAAAATTTTGACTTGATTATAACTGAAAACATCCAAAACGACAAATTTGTCGTTTCGTGTTTTCTTTGTAAATTTTTAACTTATTTTCAAAAACGCGTTTTCGAAAATGAAAAAAAGAATGCGTTTTCACTGTCTCGAAAAATCGAAAACAGAAAACGACTTGAAAATGATAAAGAGAACAGACCTTTAATGTGCAGTACTTTTGGGATTCATTTGGGGTTTTGAAGTATTTTGGATTATTATTTGGATTTAATAGTATAAAATGAATTATTATATATTAATAAGGTATATATATGATTTTTTCCCAAAAATCTAATTTTAATCTGGTGGCTCATATTTGAAGTTATCATACAGCCCCCAAAATATGAGGGCTGGCCCTGATCACGAGCCTCATTCAAAAAGTACAGAAAGTGCCCCTTTACAGTGTTAACACAGAACAAAATTGTCCATGGCCAATGATTAGATACAAACAAACACGAGCACAAAATTCCCTACGATCGTAATCGAACAGAAGAAACTACTGCTACCTAGAAATCTAGACAAACTCGTCTATTTATCTAATATACTGCATCAACTGAATCTTTTTCTTCTAACAGGACGTTGCTTTCGAAGATCAGTAGACGACTCTTGGTAAAATATTTTGGCCAAATCACATTAAATTTCTGAGTCTTCCACTACAGTGTTCAGCACGAAGCTAGGAAATGCTAATGTTATATCCCTGGAAAAGTCAATGATGTTTAGACCTTTTTTATTTTGGGTTTAAGCCTTAATCCCTTCATAAGGGAACAATAGTAAATAGAAAGAAATATGAAAACAAGCAAAGCATACACACTCATAATGGTTTACCCTTAACGTGAGAGTTGCGTCCAATGCTCACTATAGGCTTCACTGAAGAGGAAATACAAGGTTTCTGAAGCCTCTACCTAAAAGAGGGCCCCGAAAAGAAGCCCCTTTATATAATAGGATTATTTGGGCGACCTAATATGTGCATGCGATACTCAATACACATGTAGGTTGATCCAGGGTTGAGGGTAAATGGTAGAATATGATCAGGCTTTGCACTGCCTAATACTTTGGTACATCATTACTAATGCACAAAGTAAAAAAAAAAGAAAAAAAAAAAATCAAACTACTTTTCAAACTTCGTACTAAAAAGATCCATACCAACGCCAGTTTGGGCCACGGAAAAGTTTCCTACTACTTGAATAGTAAATGTAAAAGAAGAGAAGAAAATTGGCTTCTGAAATGCAAATGAAAACGATAGTAAACAAAGAAGGTTTGCACAAGGCACTAAACTTATTCGGAAGTAAACTTAAAATTTCTGGTTTGAAGTGATGCCATTTCAAGAGAGCTGAGCAATATGAAATGCACTTAGTGTCACACTTACTTTAGATATGGAAGAGTCATATTCTTTATAAGAGATGGATTTTTTGATACAAATTCTTTCCATTCCTCTGGATCAATCCTTCCATCACCTTTTGTATCAGCATCCCTGAATGTCTACAGAAAATAAGCAGAAAATAACATAACATTTTCAAATGAAGATGGGAACGGTAAAGAGAATAAAAGTTGAGACATTTTCACCTTGTCAACAATCATTTCAACCACATCATCCGGAAATACCAGATCAGATTCATCCAACAGTGCCAATACCATCTCGTACAACTGTCAAGTTACACGAGAGATTAAAAACATTAATCAAAAGTGAAGTTATAAGGCGGCTAAAATATCAACTTGAAAATTATCCATTAATTAGAGCTATAAAAATGAAAACACAATATTTTTTACTTCAAATCCAGCATCAATGAATTTTGAAAATTATTTAGGATTTGGAAAGGTAAGTGACAAAAAAAGCAGGTTCAGAGGACTAGGCACTTACCTCTTCTCTCTCAATATAACCAGTGTGCCTAAGATCATACAATCTAAACGCAACTGTGGGAAAATTAACTTTGGTTAGAGATAGGGAAAACAGAAGCGTAGCTATATAAGTCGTAACATATTTCATAATAGATTATTTCTTACATGCAACTTTGTCGGCTGTTGGTGCGTTGGGGTGAAACACGCCTAATGATCGAACGAATTCTCCATATTCAATAACTCCATTCCGTTTGCAATCAAACAAATCAAATATCTACATAAACATCAAAGATTCATATGTAACATACTTTTGCGAACTTAGCAGAATTCCAGTGGAGATATTCACATACAGATGCATGCATTAGAAGAAAGGAATGTGCAGGAGAAAGGAGTCGTAATAACTTACCCTGTCTGCAAACAGATTTCTCCTGTTTCTGTTCCTAAAGAGTGCTAGCTGGAACTCTTCCTGATCAGGAAATCACAAGAAAGTTACTCCACATAAATTGGGACTCATCCTAAACTCGTTACACAAATTGTTAAAAATTCAAACACTTAGGAATGAGAATTCTTGACAAAACAATAGTAATAATACCTTGTGAATGAGACTATCATCGAATATTGAGCTGCTTATTTTCTTAAATAGTTCATACAATGCCTCAACTTCACTCACTGTGACTGCAAGACAATGTTTTCAGTGAAACCGCATTAGCCCATTCCTTAGCTAGGATCGAAATAACGACTGTAATGAATGAAGCAGCATAATGCAATCTAAGCAGGGTTAGAGTTGATCACGTGTTTTAGCTTAATCAATTAGCTAAAGCACATTTCATTGTGGCAATAACTGATTGTTCATTATTTGCGGCCATTAAATTTTTTGAAGTTGCAATAACTAAATCATATATTGATCACATTAATCCCTCTCCCATGATTACCAATTAAAAACGAAAAAAAATAAAAATTTGATCCTCATAATCATATGGTCTGTGTTCAAGTCGACTGAAAATATTACCGACATTAATGGTGGGAATGAAGTTAATCAATTTTCAAGGCCTAAACCTCTAGTTATATCCAGCACTCATATCCTTAGCCTTGAGATAAAAAGAAACAGATACGAGTGTACACCATCATTATGTACTTGGCCTAAAATAAGTATCAAGCAGCTAAAGGTTATTAACACACATTCAGAAATTGACAAAACAAGATGCAAAGACTTCATGATTAAGAAATGAAAACCAAGCATGGATCGCATAAAACAATTAGAAAAGAAGTATTTTACATTCACAAAAAAAGTTTGTATTATTTTCTGAATACTCACAAGGTGTCTCAGATGCGAGAATAGTAGGGTCCTCGTAACCCGGGATTTGTTTTAGGTTTTTAGAATGAAAGCAGCCCATCAAAGCAGGTAGAGCAACAGATAATAATAAGTTGGAGCTATTGGAAGTTCTTTCAATACTGCGTTTGTCAAATTGAAGACTCATTAAGCGTCCAGAATTTCTTGCGATCGGCTTATACTATGATATCATATCTGCATGTTCAATGTACCACAAGATGATTGCATAGATCGATATTCAAATAACAAGCAAATCTTGATAATCTACTCTATGAATATACCTTTCAAGTGAATAGAACAATCAAAAAATTCCGCTAACATGCCGGGCGTTATTATTAGATGGGATTCAGTTTAACATGATTTGATATTATGATTTAATATGAATGGATACAAATAATCAAAGCATGAGAACATACAAATTGAAGGATCACTTCAGTATCCTGCAGGGACCTAGCATAAAGATATCCCAACAGACGAAGAAATTGTGGGTTTGTTTTGGGGCAGGATAATTTTTTTCACATAGATCAACTTGCTTGAAAATAAATGAACAACTTTAATACACAGGATATTCAAAGGGACATAGATCAACTTGCTTCTGGGACCAAACTATTAACAAGTCGCATTCTAATCCTCATAATACACATGATATTCTAAGGGAAAAATAAAAGAGCCTGCTGGACTTCTATATATTTGTCAAAAGGGACAAAATCAAATATTTATAAATTAATCACACAACAACAAAAAGATGATCTAACCCCCTTCTCACTAAGCCAGTTGCGCTGTGAAAGTGATTGCAAGATTAACAATGCAATATAATTAAGTAAAAACATTTACGGATGAACATCAATGGAGCAGAATTAACTAAATTCAATTAACAAGCCAAGTGTGTTAGGAAGCCTAAACATATTAGCCTTGGTTATCTTGAGGCTCCACCTGGATCGTCCTCACTTCTGCTTCACCTTCACACCAACCCCTAAAGCCCGGTTAGGTCCGACCAATTGAAATTCCAGTACAAAAGGGTAGACCAAGACAAAGAACGGTTCAAACCCACATAATCGTGATTGTGGACCAGTGTTTTAAATATTTTTTTTCGAAAAAAAATCTATGCTGTTCTAATGAGGAGGCACCTCTCATTAGAGTCATCGGTCTCTCGTGTTTAAAAAAAAAAAAATTAAAAATCTGATAGATTTATATAAAAAAAATTGACGGAGAAATGTGGAGAAATAAAGAGAGATGGAAACTGGCCCGTGGCCGTGGGGGGCACAGGATCTTGTATAGCCACTGTTTTAGACTTTTGGGATATCACTTTTGGAGTATTGTCTCCCTCAACCCCGACCCCACCAAGAAACATAACCCCATTATTAAACTTATTAGTTTCTCTCTATCTACTTGCTAATTGGTAGCGATACACATATGCAACAACTGTTTTCCAGGAAAAAGTAAATAATAATAAAATAAAATTAGACAAGAACTAGGCTGGTTATATTGAAATCGTATGTGATATAGGCCTCTGTTGTGATATCGAGCCCGATCTCTCGAGGAACACCATACGCTGAATTTTACGAAACAGTCCTCGGGTATGATCTAATCCTCGAGGACTACCAATTAAATTATAATATCATCAAAGTCCCCGGTATATATCCTCGAGTCTTCATATNGTATGTATATATAAATAAATGACTAAATTTTAGTTATATTAAAGATCTCTAATTTTCATTTATTATCATATTTATGTTCTTCAAAATTTTCCACATTATTCTTATCGTTAATTTTCTATTAATTAGTTTATTAAAATTGTGGTCCTAATGATGTTTTCAATCCAATATTTTTGTTGACATGCTTTCAAATGAGAACAAATATTAAATTACAATTTGAATTTGTTTCTTTTTTTTATTTTAAAAAATATGAGGGGAGATAAGTTTATTATTCCCTCTTAATAAAAATCTTTTGGAAGAAAACCTTCTCCATGTACAATATGCACTAACTAATGGAAAATCATTTATAAGAATAGTAGAATACGATCAAAAAAAATTTATGACATAAATGTGATAACGAGTAAAAGGGTATGGATCTTCCATACAATTAAAATGTGGTGACAATTCCCTTTCGGGGGTGATCGAGTTGATGGAGCAGGTGAGCGCCGAGACCGAAGATCATGAGTTCGAATCCCCTGCCAATACTTTATCGGTCAAGCCCGTCGCATAGGGCTTGCCTAGTGCGGTTTATCTCTCATGTGTGGTTTGGCGGCTACTGCACATGGAGCGAGGTTTACCCAGTGCGCACTCACGAGTATCGGCTGCGGATTCCTACGTCAA